>PVKM010018820.1:0-24736 GCA_004027735.1 Carollia perspicillata | reverse complement strand
GGATCAGCTGTGCAGTACAGGTGGTGGTACTCCAACGTCGTTTGTAGCTGTACACTGTGTGTATAGGCTTTGGGGTTTTCCACGTGGTGCAGGCCTAGTGTGTTTTGCCAGGGCCACCCTGACTGGGCTGTAAAGCAGTCTGAGGTGGCTGCTACTTGTGCTGGGTTTGGAGATTCCCAGGTGAAGCCAAGCTGTGAATGTAGGCTGGCTACTGCTAGGGCCCGGCCTAGGGTCATTTAGCAAGAGGTAGGGAGAGTGCTCACTGTTGCCCACTGTTGCTTGTTTGAGAGGATTTAGGAAGTTGTGACACATGAGCCAAGATCAGCCATTCATATGGAACAGCTACTGTTAACAGCTGTAAGTTTAGGGGGCCAGAGTCTTAGGGGATCTCCAGGCTGGGGCAAACTGTGTTAGCCAGGTTCGTGAAGTCTCGGATATAGCATCTGCCTGCTGGCTCTGTGGCTCTGAGTGGGAAGATTCAAAAAAGGGACAATGGCTTCTGTCTGCCTTTCTGTCAGGGAGAAAACTGTCCCCCAGCTCTCTCCTTGATGCCATACATTGTGATTCCCACCCCCTGCATGCTGCTGGTGCCTTTTATGCTGCTACCCTGCTGCTAGGGCTCAGAGGAAGTGAGTCTAAGTAAGTCCATTTGTGGGTTCTTTAAAAGGAACTGCTTGGGACTCCAGAACTTTCTTTCACCTACTCAGTTCCCCCCTTCTGGTTTTCGCAGCCAGAAGTTTTGGGGAGTTGTCTTCTTGGCACTGGAACTCTGAGCTGGGGGCCTGATGTGGGACTAGGACTCCTCACTCCTGAGATATCTCTCCTGGACTTTTGTTCATCATTGGTGGATATGGGACCTGCCTGTTCTGAATCTCTGCCCCTGCTACTGGTCTGGATAGATGTGGTTTCTTTTAATTCCATAGTTGTCAGACTTCCATTCAACTTGATTTCCAACAGTTCTGAGTGACAGTTGTTCTATATTGTAGTTGTAATTTTGATGTGGTCATGCAAGAAAGCGAGCTGTGTTTACCTATGCTGCCATCTTGAGCAGAAGTCGGAGGCATTTTCTTTAAAAAACATGAATACACAAGCACATGTTCCATTGGTTGTCAACACGATGATATCCTCATAAGTCATTTAGTATTGTGAAGACCCTGCTGGACAAATGTGAGAAAATGAAAATGAAAAAGTCAAATTAACACATTATTGTTATTCTAAAAATAGTTTAAAACTCAGATCCCCTGAAAGTATTGGGGGGTGGGGCTCCCCACACCATACTGATCTGAAATAAGACAGATGGGTTTGGGGGTGCACAGGTTCATTTCTAGTTTTCTTTTCAGTTTAAATATGATGTTAGTCTTCTAATTACAATAGATTGTAACACAGTGCTTATGATATATTGTATATCCATTTAATACTGTAGAGTAATTAAATAGTACATATAGTTTAATAGTTAAAGAGCATGCTCTGGAGGTGGGACTTCCTGAGGTCAGACCCCACATTTGTCACTTGTTATGAAATGTAAGGTAAGTTATTTAATCATTCTGTCTCAGTTTTCTTACCTATAAATTGAAGGTAATATTAACAGTACCTTCCTCGTGGCATTACATGGGGATTAAATAAATTCTTACACATGAATCCCTTAGATCAATACTAGGCATGTCACAGTCAGTAAATGTGGACTACCATTTGTTTTTTGTTATTGTTGTTGTTTAGATGTAATACTGAATACCACATAACTATTCTTAGAAATGGCAGCAAAGTGAGATGCAGTTTTTCTTTATGTTTTAAAATTTGCAAATGTATTTACATAATTACTGAGTTTTTTTGTTATTCTTGAAGGAATCTCGGAGGCTTTATCAGTTCCATTATGTGAACTGGCCAGACCATGATGTTCCCTCATCATTTGATTCTATTCTGGATATGATAAGCTTAATGAGGAAATACCAGGAACATGAAGATGTGCCTATTTGTATCCATTGCAGGTACAAAAGTATTTTCCAGATTTTTAAATAGTTTGGAATATGGCTGGTGTTATAATATGACTGATAGATATATATTGTATTTTGAAACCTCATTTTTGGATTTTCATTAGATAATTACATGGGTTTCCAAATCATAAAAGCACCCTGAATCTGGAGGCATTTTTCTATCTCTTCATCCTTAAATTACATTAGATTATTTTCTAAATAAATATTTATAAAGCTGGGCCTTGGAGAGAGGGTTTTGTTTTGGTGTTTAATTCTCACCTAAGGACATGCTTATTGATTTTAGAGAGGGGGCAAGGGAGGAGAAGTTGGAGAGAAACATCGATCGGTTGTCTCTTGTACTTGCCAACCGGGGACTGAACCCAAAACCCAGGCATGTTCCCTGACTGAGAACTGAACCCATGACCCTTGGTTCTCAGGGTGACACTCCCAACTATCCAAGCCATCCTAGCCAGGGCCACATCAGATTTTTAAAAAGACTTACATTCCATAATACTTACTTCATAAAACTGCTCTTAATTTGCCTCTTTAAGTGACTTGGAGATTTACTGGCTTATTCAGTAGTTAAAAACATTTTTTTTTTTTTACTGGAGATGGAACACTAAAGATAGTTTATCCAGTTAATCTAGTTGTAATGCCTACATTAGTGAAGTGAAATGGCTACTTTTTTTTATATTAGCCAGAAAAGGTAACTTGTTGATGGACTTAGGAACAGTCAGTTAACAACTTGGTTAATTAAAAAATATTTTCCTGTAGTTATTTCAGTGATTAGTTGACCTTTTAATCAAGTAATTTGTTAAAAAGAAAAAAAATGTAATTGTAAAATTAAAAGATAAAGCAAATTCTTTGACTTCTTTACAAATTATTTGAAATTATAAACAACAGTTTAAATATTCAGTGGCCAATCTTACAGAAAATACTTGACCACGTCTGTAATTATTTCCTGAGGATATCTAAAAGTAGGATTTCTAAGTCATAAGATGTGAAGTTTTTAATGCAAATTTATTTTTAAATTTAAATAAAGTTGATGTTAATAATGTTTAGTCCTACCACTCACTACCAGTTTGTGGGAGGACCTGTTTGCTCCACAGTCACCCGAAGACTTTTTGTTTGTTTTAATGCCTGTGATAGGCAAGCTTATTGGAGGGAGGTCATTTATGTGTTTTTTGTGAATTGCTTCCTTGTATACCTTGTCAGTTATTTATAGTAATAGTCATTTATCTCTTAATGATTATACATTACACATTCTTTATATATTGAGGATGTTAACTTTTAGTCATGGTTTTTATTCTGATTCTTTTGAGACATCTGAATTTTAAATTGTTTCGTAGTTAGAGATGTGAATCTCTTTATGATTTCTGTCTGTTGAGATAAATTTGAAAGTCCTTCCCTGAACAGTAGTGGTTAAAGTTTACCTATATATTTTTTGTACTTTATATTTTAACATTTTATTTTTAATCCATTTGTAATTTTTTTTATGATTAAGGTATGAGGTTAAGAATTTGATTTTTGCCCTCTGTTGTTAGCTAACTCCCTGTGCCCTTTGTTTGAGTGTTGTAGTCAAAGGGGAACCCTTTGATTGGAGAATCCACCATTACGTAATATACACTTTAAATATACTCAGATCTGTTTCTGAACTTTTCTGTTTTGTTTTATTTGTGTAGTTCTCTGTCTCTGTAATAGTATACTTTCAACCATGACGTTTTAATTATATATTATTTAGCTCTAGTTATTCTTGACTATAAAATTCTAGAAATGTGTTAGAAATGTGTGAAATTGACAAATGTATCAGTGGTTTAAAATGAATATTATTGATCATTAAGAGCTTTTAAAAAATTATAGTAAGTTGCTTATAATGTACTCTATCAGGACTTTCTAGATTACATGTTTAACAGAGTACTACTAAAATTTTTAAATACACATTAAAATAATGCTCAACTTTTTTCTGCCTAAAAATTATTCTAGTGATGTCAGTAACATTTTTAATTGTTTATAGTGACTCTCAATCCTGAGATGCACATTGCCTCCCTCTAATTGAGAATCAGTTACTCTAAAGTATTTCTGTCATGTTTTAAAATAAAAAACCTGTGGTATTTTATTTTACACTCTCCATGTTTTATTAGTTCTTCAGGAGGGGAGGTGCATCAGTGATCTTGAGTCACTGCTGGTGTTCAAGTCAGTCTCAGGACTTGTAGCATTCTTCATCTTTCCTATACCCTTTGCAGAATGAAATAATGCACTTTTTTCTCTTCTACTCTAAAGCACCAGAACTGTGTTCATACATTGAATAAATTTATCTCTCCCAGACATTTTGTTAGCTAGACAAGGTTTTCTGAGGTAGAATTAGACTTCCATAGTAAAGGCTCCTAGGTATTCTGTTGAGTTGCTTACCATTGGCAGTTCTTTAAATTTAACAAAAACAAAATGCAAATACTAATGTTATGGATGTTTGCCATTCACATAACAGTACTTTAAGTCCTGTAAGTAGAACTTTGTCAGATTGCTAAAATGATATCTTTTGCTTCTAGATATTAATGTCTTTAATTTTTGTAGTTTTTAATCATAAAAATCAAAAAAAATTTAAACTTTGTATTCATAGTGCAGGCTGTGGAAGAACAGGTGCCATTTGTGCCATAGATTATACGTGGAATTTACTAAAAGCTGGGGTAAGAATAATTTTTATATAACAGTATATCCAGTTTATCTGTTAGGCTTTTCAAATATTTATAAATATTTGTAAATATTTATATTTATCTGTTAGGCTTTTTTTTTTTTACCAGTTTCTGTAAATTTTAGCATATGTTTTGTTTTACATGTTACTTTTTTAGTAGTAGATTTGCTATCAAATAATACAGGTTAGTGAAAAGGTGTAAATGATTCATATTACTTTGAGAAAATGCACTGGACAGCAAGGTAAACATGTTGTCAGCCATTTGTTCTAGGTGAATTAATACCTATTCTGCATTGACTTTTACCAGATCAATTTTGTAAATATTTTATGCCTAATTGGAAACATAGTACAGTGGTTAGGTATACAGACTCTGCTGCCGAATTGCCCAGATTAATATTCTGGTTCTGTCATTTAGTTGCTGTGAGACCTTGGTCAAATTACTCAATCTCATTGTACCTCAACTCATCTGAAAGTGGGAGTCATAACACTAATAATTCATAAGAATGAAATGAGTTAACCATTGTAAAGTTCTTTAGAATTATGTGTAGCATGTAGCAAGTGCTCAGTTCAGTGCTAGTTTTTATTACTGTTGCTATTATCATCACTATTGTTTTTAGAAAGATTGTTTGGTACTTTGGAGGATTTGAAAACCACCGTCCTTATTGTGTATGGATTCGGTTCATTTGTTGCTTCTATAATATGTTCATTTTCTCTGCATTACAGAGAAGCTTTTAATCCCTTATAGCTGTATCTATGTCTTGTGTAAAAAAAGAATTAATAAAATGTTTAGTTTCTTTCCTTCTTTCTCTGTTCTTTTTCCTACCACCTTTCTGGCATTTTTTACTTTCGTTAGGGAATATTTAAGTTTTAAACAGTTTCTTAAAAAGCCCAGAGATTAAATTTTATTTTTATAGTCCTCAAAATGGTAATTATCTCCTAATACTCATTGGAAAGTTTTAAGTGAATAAAATTCAAGTAGGATTCTATTACATGTTAACATAAAAGTCAAAGATTAAAATTGAGGTGGAAAGAGGCATTTAGCTAAAATGCCAGCAAGCAAAACAAACTCATCATTTTAGCAGTTGCATATTTTGAACATAATCCCCATTTGAGTCAGTTTGGCTTAACGTAAATATAGTCTTGGGCCTTACGTTAGGACCTGATATAAAAATCTTTTGATATAAAGACTCCCTAGCAAAAAATCTGGGGAATATTCTTAACTCTTCTATCTTCTTTATCACTCCAAAGTATTTTTATTGATCCCCAAAGTATAATAGTTTTGCCTCAGAAATGTGCCTGAAGTCTGTTTCTACCTTTCTGTATTTTTTATACTACTGTGGTGAACCCCTACCAGTTTCTCTTCTTTTTAGAATGCCATCATCCCTGCTACAAAAGTTTCCTGAATATCAAGTCTGTTCATGTCAGGGTTGCCTATTTCAGTAGTTCTAATTAACAGATGTACAAAATAATTGTCTAGCATAATCAGTCTCCAGTGATGTAGTGGAGGTGTCTGACTATTTTTACCTCTCAGCCTGTCCTTACGTAGCCAGCCCAGGAAACATTAGCCTGTAGAATGAATTTAAACTCTATTATGTTTATATAGTCCTAAGACTGTTTTACTGCTTTTATGAATAATTATTCAAAGTTCATGTATTACATTGTTTGTTTTAGAAAATACCAGAGGAATTTAATGTATTTAATTTGATACAAGAAATGAGAACACAGAGGCATTCTGCAGTACAAACTAAGGTATAGTTTTTTGTTTCATTTATAAACTACATTTTTATAAATGTTTTTTTAAATATTTCACTTTTATCATTTCCTATCTCTAATAGGAGCAGTATGAGCTTGTTCACAGAGCTATTGCCCAGCTGTTTGAAAAACAGCTACAATTGTATGAAATTCATGGAGTCCAGAAAATTGCTGATGGAGTGGTAGGTGTTCTTGGCCTGTTAATTTTTGAAAACTTTTACTTTTTACCTAGATATAATATTTTAATTGTAATCTTGTGTTTCATCCAACATAAGAATATCCACGATAGTTCTTTTTATTTAACTTTGATTTTGTTCATTCCTTTCCCTCTTCTTGTTTGAAACTCTCAATTAGGATGGGTATTTAATGGCTCTAGTACAAATTAAATCATATCCTAAAAAAAATACAGTTGGGAAAGTAGTTCTTACGTCAAAAATCATATAATTCTTTATTGTTTCAAGTTTAAATTACTTTTTGAAAAATTAGCTGCATTGGCCCTGGCTAGTGTAGTCAGTGGATTGAGCTCAGGCTGTGAACCAGAGGGTCTCCAGTTCAATTTCCAGTCAGGGCACATGCCTGAGTTACAGGCCAGGTCCCTAGTGGGGGCCATGTGAGAGGCAGCCACGCACTGATGCTTCTCTCCCTCTCTTCCCCTCTCTCTAAATAAATAAATAAAATCTTTTTAAAAATTAGCTGCATTGTTCCATAAAAGAAAGTTTCCAAGCCTAAAGAAAGACTTAAAGAGTTTATTTCAGTGAAGGTTGAGAGCCAACCTTGGAAACACATCAGTGGATTGATAAAATGCTCCAGAGACTGGCAGTTTTGCTGCTTATTTTATACAGTGTAGTCAAAGAAGATGTAAAGAAGGTGACTTGAAATCCACTGATGTAATCTTAAGGAGGCAGGAGAAAATAAAATGGGATAATCTCCAGGAATGGATAAAAAGCAAAATGGGAGAGGTACATATTCTTTCATATTGATGGGTACACAATAGTTAACATTTAATAAATGTAGTTCACGGAGGTATACAGATAAAAAATAACAATAAGGAATGTTGGGGTTGTCTTGCCCCAGTTACCAGGGTGTTTATCTCTTATAGGAGACAGTTCTGTGTGGCGTGGGCCCAGCTCCCACTCAGAGATGCATAGGACCCACACCCACGGGTAGGTTCTTCCACAGGGAATCAGGCTTGCACTGAACCTAGGCCACTTTGAGACTGAGCTAATCCTTTCAAAACAAAAACAAAATTCAAGCAAACCAGTATTTTCAAATTAAATCCTCTAAAGGAGGGAGTAAGACACTAACGGTGGTCTTATCTTACACCACCTGGTGTTATTTCAACTTCTGCTGAACTTTTTCCTAAATAACGAAGTCTAAAGATCCCTTATCTGGGAGACATTCAGCAGCCCCCAAAAGCTACTGAACTAGCTTAAAACACTGCTCCTGTTCCCCAGAGAGCCCATTCCCCTTGGCTGAGGATTCGCAGAAACCTTCAAAGAAACTCTTTAACAGATAACCTTTTTCTGAAATTCCTCCTGCTGTAAGCACAGCGATTACAAAACCAGTCTCAATTTTGCTTTTTCTCCACCTGCACCTTTAAATCCTTATGCAGGCGGACGGAGGGAAAAGGCAAAATTAAAGGGACCGAAAGAGGCAGCTTAAAAGAAAAAATATGATGAGATGTTTGTAAATTGTCCTGTAACTAGTTGATGTTTTTAAAGCTGATTAAAGGGAAAATCTTCACTCTTTCTCCCAAGCCTACACCTAGTTGGGGGTTGGGCCTCGGGGATGGTCTCATGGGTGTTTTTTACAGTGTGCCTTGTGGCTCTTAACTGCTCAACCCATGCCCATAAGGTTGCAGCAAATGCTTGGGAGAGAGAGCAAGGCTCCTGCTTCCTAAAGAAGATACAGTTGCAAAGCAGTTGCAAGAGAGGGTGATCTAGGAAGAAAACCCTTTTCCTCAGAAATCCAACACACCCTGCAACCTAAAAACACTGGATATTGTCAGCCCTTACCTGGGCTAATGTGCATGTGCTCCAGCCAAGTTGGTGTGTTGCCCATGATGATGGCTCATAGCTCTGGATCCCTGTTCCTGGGCGCCAGCTGATGCGGACCCTTGCTCGTGGGTTCATGCAGTGTTGTGGATGAAACACAACATCGAGTCCTGTGGAGGGAAAGGGACAGAGTGGCCATTCTCAAGGGGAGAGCGCCCTGGACCTTGCCCTGACATGTATTGCCTTTCTGACACATTACATGATGGTCTTCATTGACTATGCTGAGGTTTGGTTCACTTAGGTGGTTACCTTTTACAGAAAACAAAGGAGAGGATGCCACTAATCACATCACAGAAGAAGGATATTTGCAAATGCAAAGGGAAAATGGTTGAACTGGTTACACTCATCCATGGAAGGTTTAGTATGGATTTTAGGAAGTTACTTTAAAGACAATCAGCAAATGTTTGCTGCCTCAATTCAGGGTGAGGGAGTTTTAGTAAAAGCGAATCTCAAAGCAGTCTAGGTACAATGCAGGCTTGATTCCCCACGGGAGAACCTATCTGTGGGCATAGGTCCTGTGCATCTCCGAATAGGAGCTGGGTCAATGCCATGCAGAGCGGTCTCCTATAGTCTCTGGAGATCTGGAGAAGAGATCATTGTGACATTTTCATTGTGTTATCCTAGACACACAAAAACAATTAAGACATGCTCAAGATAAAGATTAGTCTATCACATAGGCTTAGGACCTGACTTCCCATTATAACCTCTTCAGTTAGGGATTTTTATGATCAAAACACTGCATGTTGTTACCTTTAGTTAATGAGTTTGTTAGGCCTGCCAATTATCCCCTGATCTTGTCTGGTCTGCCAGGTACCCAGCCCCCTGTTCCTTCACAGTTCTCTGTCCTCTTACTACCACCACCACATAGGTAACTAACTAAATTGATTTGACATGAATTTTATTTTGTTCTGGCCATGATGATGTAAAGTTTTGTAGTTATTTTGTACATGCTTTTTAATTAGGTAGAAGTATAGGGCCACAATTAAGTCTCCTTTTGGCATGGTTTAATTTAATGTCATTTTAGCTTTAAAGGATCTTATTGGAGAGAGGGTATGATCAAGATAGCCAAGGGGAGTTGGGAAATGGATGAAAAGGTGAAGGGGATCAAAAAGTACAGACTGCCAGTTATAGATTATATCATAGGGATATAATGTACAGCGTAAGGAATATAGTCAATAATATTGTAATAACTGTGGTGACGTGGTTTTAGAATTATTATGGTAATCACTTTGTAAGGTATATAAATGTCTAATATTATGTTGTATACCTAAAACTAATATAACATGTGTCAAGTATAATTTACTAATTCTCTTCTTTCCTTTCTATATATACTAACCTTGTCCTTAAAGATATCAGGCTATTTTCTTAAAATTTCTTTATATCTTTATCACTGTACCTAAGACAACTGTCACATTCTAAACCAGCTTAGCTCCAATAATTGGAAGTAGAATGAGGAAGTGAGTTACAAAATTTGTAACCCTTGTTTTTCTTTTTCTTTATATGGTTTTGGCAATTTCCCAGACTGCTTGAAATTTGTTGCTTTTAAAAGGAAAGATTTGTTCAAATGCTGATTTCAGTGTATTAAGACAAACATTGATCCATGAATTTTAGGGACTGTGTATTTCCTTTATTAGCCAAGTGACAATTTCGCATTTTTAAGATTTATTTATGTGTACTCATTCTTACTTTGTTATCATAGGTATGACTGTGCAACTATGCCTTAAACATTGCCATTACTTTTTCCCTTTATTTTAATTAAAGCTTGTTATAACCTGTGCTGAATGTAGCCAAATTTTATAATATAGAATAGAATGCTAATATGTTATTGTGTATAATCTTAACTTGAATTGAGATTTAATTAATATTTCAAAAAGCAAAGGGGCTACACAGTTTTTTTAAACCTTAATTGAAAAATATACCTGCTTTTTCCCATAAATGCAACATTAATTTTAAAGTAAAGCTTTTGTACTTTAGGAATATAGGTTTTTTAAAAAAAGTTATTTTATTTATGTTTTAGAGCAAGGGGAAGGGAGGGAGAAAGAGGAGAGAAATACCAATGTGAGAGAAAAACCAGGAACCAAACCTGCAGCCCAGGCACGTGCCTTGACTTGAGAATTGAACCAGTGACCTTTTGCTTTTGTTTTGCTTTGCCCAACCAACTGAGCCAACACTGATCAGGGCCAGAAATACAGATGTTTTAAACTCTCATTTCCTTAGTATATAGAAATGAAAAATATTGTAACCATTACATTTTTAATTGTATAGAAAATTATTTTCAATTTTTTTAGATATAATCTACATATGAAATTATATTACTTTTAGGTATATAACATAGTGATTCAATATTTTTACATATTGTGAAACGATCACCAAATAAGTCTAGTAAACATCCATTACCACACACAGTTACAAATTTTTTCTTCGGTGATGAGAACTTTTAAGATTTACTCTCTTAAAAACTTTCAAATACACAAGACAGTAATGTTAACTATAGTCACCAAGTGTACATTACATCCCATGACTGACTTTTATAACTGCGAGTTTCCACCTTTTGACTTGGTCGCCCATTTTTGTCTACCTCCCACCCCTGCCTCTCTGGCTGTCATTCATTCATCTGTTCTCTGTATCTTTGATTTTGGTTTTGCCAAATATCTACATTTTCCACATGAATAGTGATGTTGAGCACCTTTTCACGTGCCTATTGGCCATCTGTATATCTTTAGGAAAATATCTCCAGATCCTCTGCCCATTTTTAAATTGGATTTTTATTTTTTCTATTTATTTATTTCTATTTTTTGTTGTTGAGTTGTATATGTTTATATATTCTGGATAATAATCCCTTATCAGACATATGATATGAAAATGTTTTCTCCCATTTGGTAGGTTGCCTTTTCGTTTTGTTGATACTTCCCTTTGTTGTACAGATGATTTTTAGTTTAATGTATTCCCACTGTAGATTGTTTCTGTCTAATGAGTAGACTGTTTCTGTCTAATGAGTCAGTCACAGTGACTGACTCAAATGGGTAAGGAATACAAGAAAAATCACAAGTACATAGGGCTTCACACACTAAATGTCTGCTAACTGAATTTAAAATTTTAAACTTTTGTCCTTGTGCTTTGTTAAGCTGACATAGTGACTTTGAGTTTTCCGTTTGGACAAGATGGGTTTTTCTATTCTGCATAAGGAAAAAACAACTTTGTATAGAATCCATTCTGAAGAAGCTATTTCTGATGAGAATAAATATTTTTTACCTAAGGTTGTATGTGTACCATAATGTCTCATGCTATAATATCCTCTTAAGACATCGTGTTGTCTGGGTACTTTTAAGTGTAGGTGACTTATTATAGTATGTGTATATATGATTAAAGACTATGAACAACCCCAGTTAGAGAAAATGTGGAATCTAAAAAACTGGGGGAAATTATCTTAAAACTGTGGTTGCATAAAATGATTTGAAATAATGTTTACTTATCTTTCTGAACCTGTGCTGTAAAGGTCATGAGTCTCTGTTTATTATTTCCTGAGAACATAGTGTTAAATTTTTTTAATACAAGTTATACATTCCAGAAATATTTTTGTAGAAATTTTAGTTTGAAATGCTAGTCAGCAATTTAAGACTTTATAATAAATGCATGGTATTTATTAAGAGGTATTTATAATTAAAGTCACTTTCCTGAATAGATCTAAAGAGAATTTATTCTGACATCCAGTACTATATTACTTGTGACTTAGGGACATCTCAGTAAGCAAACTACCTGTGAAGCATACACCATGCTCTTTTACCTGGTACAGAAAAGACATCACTGCCAGTTTCAACACCAGGATTATCAATTCTAGAATGATTGTGTAACAGCGACAGTAGTTTGTGTTACACGTTTTAGATATGATACTAAATTCTAAATATTTTTTCCTCGAATAATGTTGTTTATGGGGATTGACCGTGGGGGTGGGGTAGGGGAGAGCAAGAGGGAAAAAAGCAGGACAACTGTAACTGAACAACAATTTTAAAAAATAGAGAAAAAAATAATGTTTAATTTTAAAGCACCATTTTAATATTTGTTATTGTGTAGCTGATGATTATCCTTAAATATCTGATAATTAGGTTCTGCTATTAGCTTTTATGGCTTTTGCTACAGCTATGTTATATGGGAAATAGTAATATAAAATAACTTTTGCTAATGGGTAAAAGTTGTCAGCAGCTTAATAACTTTAGCAAGCTCTGTTTGAAGCAAGAGAATACACTAGAACCTAATCTCCAATGGACTAATTCCTAAAATTCTTTTCATCTTCAAAAGTTGGAGATTATTTCAACTGGTAATAAAAGCAGCTAAAGATAGCTATATGAGGTCTGTCCAGAAAAAGTCCAGCCATTGTTAATAAAATGAGAATGGTTTTAGCAGTATCGGCATAACCTGGCAGCCAAGGAGAGTGGACTGGAATGCACATGTGTGGACAGTGACAACTTCACTGTACTAGTCAGTAGAGGGTAGGAGACGCTATTGAGTGAGCATGTGTACTGTGTGGCCATCGCATTCAAAGTGCCTGAGCAAGTAGAGCAGTGAATCTGCATCAGATTTTGTGTTAAGCTTGAACATTCATCCTCAGAAACTATTTGGATGATTCAGAAGGCCACAGCTATGGGCATCTGGTGATTGGCACCTTCATCATGACAACGCTCCTGCTCATGTATCACATCTCATGCAGAGTTTTTTGGTGAAACATCAAATTACCCAAGTGACTCAGCCCCCCTAGAGTCCAGGCTTGATGTCTTGCAACTTCTGGCTTTTCCCAAAACTAAAATCACCTTTGAAAGGGAAGAGATTTCAGACCGTTGATAAGATTCAGGAAAATACAAGGGGACGACTGATGGCTATTGGAAGAACTATGTGATGTCCCATGGTGCCTACTTTGAAGGGAACTGAGGCATCACTGTCCTATGTACATTGTTTTTTGCATCTTGGATCTTCTTCAGTAAGTCTCTTTCTCTCTTTTTTTAAAATATTTTTTAAAGATTTCATTTATTTTTAGAGAGAGGAGAAGGGAGGGAGAAAAAGAGAGAGAAATATTAATCATTGTGTGGTTGCCTCTCATGTGTCCCCCACTGGGGACCTGGCCCACAACCCAGGCATGTGCCCTGACTGGGAATCGAATTGGCGACCCTTTGGTTCACAGCCCATGCTCAATCCACTGAGCTATACCAGCCAGGGCTAAGTGTCTCTCTTTCATAGTACATGGCTGGATACCATCTGGACAGATCTCGATTACATTAGGACAAATGTGTGGACAAAAACTATAGTCAATTTAAGAGTCAGAAGGCATAAGAGTACAGTAAATACTGTAATAGGTAAAAATGTCCAAGAACATTGTTTTCTGTTCTAAAGTCCGGCGACTAGGATGTTACGTTCATGCTATGTAGGCCATGGCTCCCTCTGCAAATAAAATTCAACATGCTAAAAAGATTACCTCCCTCATAAATTCCTCCTCCTTTTTTGTCCTTTCTGTTTATGGCTGCACCACTTTCCTGTTCACCCAGAATGAGGAATCTTTCATCACACCTTTTTTCCTTTGTCACATGTAATCATTTGCTGGCAAACACTCTACTTTTTGTTTTTCCTTTCCCACCTTTTGACCCCTTTCATCCTCTTGGTTTTTTTTGTCAGAGTCTTACTATACCTCAGTGCCATTCAACATGCTACCTTAATATTACCTATGAAAAATCCTTTTTCTGATTTTTTGATTTGGTAGCTTTATAGTACTGATTTTACCACTTTTTGTTTTTATTACTAACTTTTACTTTTTTGTTTGACTATACGCTTCTTGAAGTTAAGTACTGTTTCCTTTACATTTTTGTTTCCTCTCCATTGCTTACTGTTCAGTGCATTACACCTGTAGATCCACCATGCCTTGGCTAATGTTTCAAAATCCAAAATGCTTTGAAAACCTAAAGTTGTGTGTGTGTGTGTGTGTGTGTAGTATTATGCTCTTTTTGCAGCAAAACCTGACTTGACATGAAATGAGGCTGCTATTTATGTTGTACTATAAAAAATAGCTGTGTTTTCTGTAGGTTAAAAACAGATCAATAGTAGCGGTTTTAATTTTTATTTAACCTACTTAGTGTGAATATTTATAGATTTTGGTATAAAAATATTAATGAGTGTTATGGGAATGTGATTGCGTAATTAATAGCATAATAAACAAATCATTAATGTCAGATGTATCTTTATGATGCAAAAAGTCTCTAAATTCTCATGATATCTGAGGATCTAAAAGTGTGGTGGCCAAATGTCCTGATTTACCTGAGGCAATGCCTGTTTATACTTTTTGTCTAGGTATAATAATTAATAGTGCTCCCCCTTTCATCCTCAAGAGCCCAGAATTGAATGATGAATTATGTGTTAACCCTACTTTTAGCAGATATTCCTGCAACATATGCCTTTGTTATGGTAGTTAGGTTTAATTAAGAATGAGAACATTCAGTCTCATGATGTAACTCTTGTTCTGGTCAGAGTAAGATGCACAAAACTCTTCTAATACATATGATTAAATATTAGGAGACAGGGTAACCTAAAAATTGATGGAAAGTTGAGATCTCTGTTTTCTTTAGTGGGGAGAATTTATTAAAAAGCACACTGTCAAGATATAAAGACAAAGAGGCTGCCAATATGGATATGGTAGAAGTGCCTCTTGATTTAAAAAAAAGTAACTAAGTTTTGGAGTTCCTTAATTGATCATAGTATATGAGTGTATGCAAAAATTCTGCCCCCCAAATTATCTGCAGTATAGGCAAGGGTGAAAAATCATTCTTGTCTTCTTACTGGTTCAGAATTAACATAGCCTAGCTGGATAAAAATGAGGTACTCCTGAGTCTGAAACTAATTAAAGGGAATGTTTTATATAACGATTTCATAGCTCCTCTATTCACAATCCTAAACACTAACAAAGATTTTTTTTTTCTTAAAAAGTTGTAGCTATTGTATATTTTTGTTGTTTTGTTTATTTCCATCACCAGTTATCCACTCTGTACCGTATTCTACCTCTCCTGGAACATCCGTATTGATGATATCCCTGGTCCTTGTGACTAGTGAGAACTGAAAATATCCCTGGATGGGTTGTCCCTGCCTTTTGCGAGTTCATTTGTTCAGACAGTGATACAGGGGCTATGTACACTAACAGAGTAGGGCACTCCATGGTGATGGAGGATAGGACAAGGAATGATTGAAGTGAGCTCTGGGACCTCTTATAAGTAGTAGGTAGCAATGGGGTCCAAAAAAGGTTGGGAAGGTAAAGAATATAACCCTTGTTTTGTTGGCTTTTTTTCCTCTCTCCACATACTAAGTTTCTAGTGTAGTGATGCCTTAAAAAAAACTATCTTCTTGGATCTTTATTTTTGGGGGAAACCTATTTCTTTTTTCTTTTCTTTGTGTGTATGCATGCATACACTCCAAAACTTGGGAAAATCTGCATTTGAAATATGTTGAAATGCTGTTGTACACAATTGATTTTTTAGTAACTGGAGATGGACTGGTGTTTTATAGTTCTTCAGGCTACAATTATACAAAATAATAAGACCTATTTTGTTGCTATGCAAAAATTGGTATTTGAAAAAAATTGAAAGCCCAGAAGCAATTTATCTGAAATAATGAGGAAAGAAAGTTATTTTTCTCCTAACTTTAATGAAGCATTTTTTCTTTCTTGGCAGAATGAAATTAACACTGAAAATATGGTCAGCTCCATAGATTCTGACAAACAAGATTCTCCTCCTCCAAAACCACCAAGGACCCGCAGGTATTGTACGTCACACTTTGAAAGGATACTTTTTATTTTACCCACTGTTAATTAAAATAACAAATTCTGAATTGAATATATCTAAATTTTCTTTTAATTTTATCATTCTTTTATTTAAGATGTAGCATAAGTGTGGCAACTAAATTGTCCTGGTGTACTACATAAATTTTGTTTCACTTAGATAAAATTAGTGTGCTAAGTAAGAATAGTGATCATAATCATGAACTGACTATATAGCTCATGTTTTGGTATGTCGGACAACTAAAATTTTAAGTATTCTAAAGATTATAATTTCTTTTAATGATTATAGAGGTAGTATGTTTGCCAAAAATTATAAGCAAATTGAAGAGGTTATGTGAAGATGTTTCATAACATTACTAACAAAAATTAGCTTATTCTGTACACTTTTTCTCATACTAAGTGGGTTTTTTGTTGTTGTTTTTAGGCTTTTTTTGTTTTGCTTTGTGAGGGGGGGGGTTGGTTTGTTTTTAGTTTTTTCTGTTTATTAGTTTCAGATGCACAGCAGCGTGGTCAGCCAATTACATAATTTGTGAAGTGGTCTCCCATCCCCTAAATAATTCTAGTACCCACCTGTCACCATACATAGCTTTTAAGATTGATTGATTACTTGATTGATTACTTGATTGATTGATTACTTGCTTGCTTATTGATTGATTGATTGATTGATTGATTGGAGAGAGGTGAAGGGAGGGAGAGTGAGAAAGAAGTATCAGTGTGTGGTTGCTTCTTGCACACCCCCTACTGGGGACCTGGTCTGCAACCCAGGCGTGTGCCCTGACTAGAAATCAAACCAGCAACCCTTTGGTTTGCAGGCCAGCACTCAATCCACTGAGCCATACCAGCCAAGGCTATATACATAGTTTTTACTAAGCTCATTTATAATAGTTAAAATCAACTTACACTACTAGATTAGTTATGTGGTAGTATGGAAAAGAAAGTCAGACGATTTAATTTCAAATCCTTTTTAGCCACTTAGTAGCTTTAAGGTCATGAGTAAGTCACTTGTTTGATCCTTGTGGCTTTTCTGTTTAAGTATTTTCCTAAGGATTAAATAAAATATGAGAAATTACAATCAAGTTATTGAATTGTTTTTAAAAGGAAGCACAGTCAGAGATCTGTAATAAAACTATGAAAATGACTTATATAGTGCCTTTTCTCAAGCACATATCTGCCCAAACTGATAAGACTTCTTTTATATAGGACTCACCAATTTTTTTCCCTTTTAACCTTGATAGAAGTTGACTTACGTTGGGTCAGGTGAACAGGGTTTGGTCTTGGCTTTGAGTCACTGTACGTTAACAAGACCATTCCTCTTTAAAGAGAAAAAGACTACAGCTATCCTCAATAACTAAGGCAAGATGTGGAAGTTACTATAGTCTCTGGATTGCCTTTGCGGTGCTTCTCTAAGGAAGATCAGGATGCTTACATAGATGGGTTTAAGTCTCAGCATTTAAATGCTCAGGATGTTAATTGTACATTAGTAGAACTTCCCAGTAGCTTTTTCCTGTTTGATTCCCACTGTAGTATCTACTGAAATTGGAATTTTAATCTCCTGTGGAAAATTGTCAGTTACAAACCTGTAAACTGTTATCTCACTTCTTTGTCCCACATGTGAGTCCTAGAAGAAACTGTACTCTGTAAATTAAATTAAGAAATATTTTGCTATTCCAGTATCTTTTAATTAGTTTTTTGTGATTGAGCCAGTGTGGAGGTTTTCAAACCGTACATTGAAATTTGTGATTTATGTGGTTTTCTATCTCCAGCAATAAATAATGGTAGACTTTTCCTAATTTTGAAGGAAAAATAGGAATAGAATGTTTTGAATTTTAAACCTTTCTTATATATCATTTCACAAGTTTGGGTCCTGTTATTCCTTAATAAACAAAAGGATAATAAAAGTAGCAAATGTGTATTAACAGAAAAATGATTCAGCTTATGATAGGATTTTATTTGGGGATGTGTGCTCAATTTTTTATGTATGTGACTTTATATTATATGTGTAGGTGATCTTTTTTTAAATTCAGTCAGTAGAACCAAATGGCAGAATTTCATATGTTCCCTGTGACTAATAGGTGAGATGAGGTTTGAAACTATTGTAAATTGTTAACTGAAAATGAAATCACAAGAGCTAAGATTAATGAAAAGTAAAAATGAGACCTTGGCTTGTGTGGCTCAGTGGACTGAGTGCAGACCTGCGAACCATAGGGTCACTGGTTCGACTCCTAGTCTAGGGCACATGCCTGAGTTGCAGGCCAATATCAGTGTATGGTTGCCTCTCATGCATCCCCTGCTGGGACCAAACCTGCAACCCTGGCATGTGCCCTGACTGGGAATTGAACCCTTGAGCTTTAAGTTTATGGGATGACACTCCAATCAACAGAGTCACATCAACCAGGGCCATGTTGTTGACTTTTTTAAACCCAAGTATACTGCCTTGAAATGGTTAATTTATAAGAAAGAGGGGGGTAAAGTGGCTGAATAAAAGTAGAAGAAAATGGTTCTATAGTTCAGCCAAATAGGAGGAAAAAAAGTTAAAAGAATGATCCTTTTCAAAATATCAAATACCTGGAGATAACCTGAAGTAGAAAGTAGAAGTGTATTCATTTACATTACTGAAAAAAAAAAATTAACTGTTCTTGGTTGGAAAAGTCAAGTTACTTAGCTTCTTTCAATGATGTTTAAACTATCTTCTTTGCATATTTGAAGCAGTTCTCATCAGAATCCCAAGAAGCTCTTTTCTGAACTTGACAGTACAAAGTTGAAGTTTATTTGGATAAATAAAGAGGCAAAAATACCAAAGGAAACTTTGAATGAAAATAATGATGATTGAGGACCAACCCTCTTAAAAATTATAAAACAGTATATCTATTTTAAAAGTTTGTTAGTAGTGTAAGAATATAACAGTTGACAGAATTGAATCAGCTAAGGAATTGGTCCTTTATGAATTAATTTCACATGTACTAAATAGGGAGCAATAAAAGGATTACTTATTGCCATATTATAATATTAACCATTTGGGAAAAATATATTTAGATCCTTATATCACAACAGATATCGAAGTAAGCTTCAGATAGTTAAATAAATTATCAGTAAATACAAAAAGTCAAATAGTTGAAACAAAAAATATAATTTAATGTTTGACAAACTTGAAGAAGGGCTATAATAAAATGATAAAGGAAATCACAAAGGACAAGATTGATTTATGTGGCTACTTAAAAATTTTAAAGTTCCACTGGGGTGGGGGGTAGGAAATGGAGACTACTGTACTTGAACAATAATAAAAAAATGTGTGAAACAACATTTTTTTTTAAATAAAGAGAAAAATAATTTTAAAAAAGAAGGCTAAAGTTCCCATTGAATTATTTATTCCATATTGGCATTTTTTAGCCCTGTCTGGTGTGGCTCAGTGGATTGAGCGCCGGACTGTGAAGCAAAGGGTCACTGGTTCAGTTCCCAGTCAGTGCACATGCCTGGGTTGCAGATCGAGTCCTCAGTGGAGGGCTCATGAGGGGCAACCACACATTGATGTTTCTCTCCCTCTCCCTCTCCTTTACCCTCTCTCTAAAAATAAATAAATAAATGAATAAGTAAGTAAATAAATAAATAAAATTAAGATCTTTAAAAAACACTGGCATTCTTCAAGATAAATAAGGGTAAAGTTTGGCAAAATGCATGGTTATTCATAGTTACTGCCATCGTCTTAATTTTTATGCTTTCTATGCTTTAATCTTTTCTTAATTTTTGTGTTGTTCCTTTCCATTGTTAGAAAATACCTTTGGTCTCAGGTATAACTTTAAAAGTTATAGGAGGTGGTCAGAGTACATAGTAAAACCAAGAAATAAAGGTTAAATACAAGTAGAGCATCCTTCTTAAATGGATATTAATATAGCTGACCCAAAGGAGCTGACCTGCATAGGCTAGCTGAGTTACCTGAGAACACAAATGTATCTTCCGGTCCAATACGAGTGTGTGTGTGTGTGTGGGTGTTACTGTGGAAGAATGGATCAGTTTTGGGGAGGTTTTGAAGTGTTCTGAAATTTTGGTTGTCATTTCTTTCACCTCTATAATCTTTGCATCTTATGTGGAAGCCAACCTATTTTACTATAAGGAAAGTAATTTTATGAGTTTCTATAAAACATGAATTTGAAACAGAAGTTAATATAGTTACTCATTTAAAACTTGGTCAACCAAATTAAATGTAAAATTTCTATTATGAAGTCTAAACTTTGTACTGTATTATAAAGGCCTGGAATAAAATTCCTTTTAGCCTTGTTTTTCAGTGTTTTTCTGTACTCCTTGGGGACTCTTGTGTTCACTGCTTTGTCATTTTCTGGTACTGGTATAATGCTTAGCATGTAGTAGGGCCTTAATATTTTGTTTTGTTTCTGAGAAGCGAAATATGCCTTCCTCAGAACAGATGCAATTTAGAACAATATTTAAAATTAGAATGATGCAGCCCTGGCTGGTGTAGCTCAGTGGATTGAGTGTGGGCCTGTGAACTAAACAACCGCGGTTCAATTCCCAGTCAGGGCACATGCCTGGGATGCAGGCCAGTTCCAAGCAGGAGACACATGAGAGGCAACCACACATTGATGTTTCTCTCCCACTCTTTCTCCTTCCCGTCCCCTCTCTCTAAAAATAAACAAACAAATAAATAAAATATTTAACAAAAAGAAGAAGCAACTAGAGGGTGTATAACCCACCAAAACAGGGGAGTGTACCTAGAAAAAGGAGGGTGGGACTTGGGAAAGATGAGTATGACACAGGAGAGAAATCATCTCTGTAGCGCCCTAAGGAGCTAGTATCCCGTGCTGGAACAGGAGCCCAAATTCAGAGGGTTGCCCATGGTGTTAATAAGTTAAGTTAGCTGGCGTGCCTGACTAGTTGAGAGGAGGTGTGTACAAATCTGCAGGTAAGTTGTAAGAAGGGCTGAATTACTGATGATACATAAAGAATCAAGTCATCAGAAACACAAAGCAATTATTAGGGGAAAACAAGAACTTGTATAAGAGAAATAAAATAATTGTATCACTGATATGAATAATAACTACAGTCATAAGATCAAACTAAACAAAAATTATAATATTACAGTGTTGGGAAGATGAAGACACGTAGTAGGAAGACAATAGAGAATATATGAAATAGATTAGAACAGTTTATGGATTTAAAAATATTTTGAGATAATGTAGGTAAATTTTAGAAACAGCTATTAAAAAACATTGAAAGTTGACGTCAGTAGCTAAACAGCTATGTGAGGGGCTTCTGTTTTGCATTAAGATTCTTGGATTTGACTTTTTAAACTGTACATGTATTATTTTGTAAAACATTAAATTTTTTAGTCTGACAAATTATAATTTTTGTTCATAACCACAGGCTCTATATAATAGACTTAACTACATAATTGTTACCTATCAACTTGTTTTTAAAAAGATGAGCATTCTTAAAATAGCTTTCCGTTAATCTTGTTTTTCAGTTGCCTTGTAGAAGGAGATGCTAAGGAAGAAATACTGCAGCCACCGGAACCGCACCCAGTGCCACCCATCTTGACACCTTCTCCCCCTTCAGCTTTTCCAACAGTCACTACTGTGTGGCAGGACAATGACAGATACCATCCAAAGCCAGTGTTGCACATAGTTTCATCAGAACAACATTTGACAGACCTCAACAGAAATTATAATAAATCAACAGAACTTCCAGTGAAAAATGAGTCAACTATTGAACAGACAGATAAAAAATTAGAGCGAAATTTAAGTTTTGAAATTAAGAAGGTCCCTCTACAAGAAGGACCAAAAAGTTTTGATGGGAACACACTCTTGAATAGGGGACATGCAATTAAAATTAAATCAGCTTCACCTAGGGATCCAAAAGTTGATGATAATTCTCAGAATTCCTGTGTGGATTGTAGTGGATCACAGTCAAATAAAGCTGCAGTTACTCCACCAGAAGAATCACAGAAGAATTCAGACACACCTCCAAGGCCAGACCGCTTGCCTCTTGATGAGAAGGGACATGTAATGTGGTCATTTCATGGACCCGAAAATACCCTACCTGTGCCTGATTCATCTGAAGGAAAATCCTCAGATAACCACCGTCAAACAGTGAAAACTGTGAGTTTAACACCTAGCCCCACAATACAAGTTGAAACCCAGGATCTTGTGGATCATCGTAGCAGTTCACCTCTATTCAGAGCACCCCTCAGTTTTACTAATCCTCTTCACTCGGATGACTCAGACTCAGACTCAGACGAAAGGAACTGTGATGATGCTTTGACCAAGAATAAAACTAGTATTTCAACAGCAAGTGCCATAGTTTCTGCTGCCACGAGTACTGAAAGCATTTCTACAAGGAAAGTATTGCCAATGTCCATTGCTAGGCATGATATAGCAGGAACAATACATTCAGGTGCTGAAAAAGGTAATAATAGTATCTAACACTTAAGTATTTTTACTATGTGCCAGTCACTGTTTTAAGCACTTTCGCTGTATTAGTTCATTGTGTTTTATTCCATAATTTACTCTAGAACCTACAGCAAAATTTCATTCTAGATTTAAAAAATTTTAAGTAACCTGTTTCTCACCTTAATTTGATCACATTGCACTGTTGGGCTTTCTGTTTTCAAAATGTTTCCATTTTTGTAACTGAAAATTTTCTTATCTATAGTGTAGCTTTCAGTGTTTTGTATGGGTCAAAAGTTTGTCTGACTGGCCCTGGCTGATGGGGCTCAGTGGGTTAAGTGCTGGCCTGCTACTAAAAGGTCTCTGGTTTGATTCCCAGTCAGGGCACATGTCTGGGTTGCAGGCTAGTCCCCAGTTGGGGCCATGTAAGAGGCAACTGATAGATGTTTCTCTCACACATCAATGTTTCTCTTTGTCTCTTCCTCCTTTCTCCTCTTTCTAAAAATATACATAAAATCTTAAAAAAAAATTTATCTCACTGAATAACAAATAGTTTAAGGATAATTGCTTAAAATAAGGGTGGCACAAATACAGTAGTGTGGCTTGATTGGCCATTTAATTCCACTCATGTTTATAAAAAAAGTACTTACTTTGTTATCTTTTTGTATGTTCTTTTAACTACAAAAACATTTTTGTAAATTTTTATTCACAAATGCTTGAAAAAGAGGCTGCTTTCAATCCTGGGTTTAACCAAGACATAATATTGCAACTACTCAGCAAAAGTACGTGAATTTTAATCCAGTCAGTAGTGAGTGGGCTATATCTGTATAAAGTCATCGCTGCTATTTAATTAAGCAGTCTTACAATTTCAAGATAAAGTGTGCACTCAGTTCCTAAGGTGTATTATTGATACTTGAAAATCTCTGATCTGCTAAAAATAATCATTGCCTGCCTTTTTAAGCAGAGCAAAAATGAATAAACATGAGAGCTGTTTGCTGATAGATTATCAGTGGCCATTAAGTCGTGAGTGAACTTTGGTAGTAACACATACAGACTGTTATTTGTAATGTGCTGGCAAATAAGTACTGTGAACTTGAAAGAGGATTTTCTTTTTCTGATTGAATAAGTACCACTCATATTTGGTGCCTTTATTTTTCCCAACTCATACATACTGTATTTTTTATTTTGAGAATGTATTTGATGAATGAATGAGAGTCTAAGTTAGTTCCCAAAGTTTATAGGATTTCCTATATTCTTTTTTTTAAGATTTTATTTATTTATCCTAGAAGAGAAGGGAAGGAGAGAGGGAGAGAAATATCAATGTATGGTTGCTTTTTGTGTTTCCCCTGCTGGGAACTGGCCTGCAACCCAGGCATGTGCCTTGACTGGGAATCAAACCTTGGTTGTTTGGTTCGCAGGCCCCCACTCAATCCACTGAGCTACACCAGCCAGGGCGGATTTCCTATATTCTTGAGTCTTCTGTATTTTATGTGAAGGATCTTCAGAAGATAATGGATACCACAATAAATATTACTTTTACCAGTTTGCCATAATTTAAAAGTGTTAATATCTTTTTCTTCCTCAACTTTAGAGTTTTAAAAATAACTATCAAATTATAACTACTCAAGAAAATGTGTAGACAAGAAATTTTCTTTTGGGGTGTCCCACCCCCTTTTCAGCCATAAAGTCTTGGACCTAGGGGAAAATATTTTTTATTATTATTAGAAATAGAATCTGGTGAGGGCAGGAGGGATGCATAGTATGATATGCTTATTAAATTTACTGCCACATGCCCAGTGTTTTGGTGATAACAGAAAAGAGTTCCTTTAAAATACCACGTACTATACAGTGATAGTTGAAAGCACCCTACTTCTGCTTTTTATTTTATTTGTACTTCAAAGCAAAGATAGCTATAAATGTGATTTCTGTTTCTTTTCACCCTGTCCTGACTATGCTAAATTATTTGGTGTTAACTGAAGATTTTCTTTTGTAAGTGTTCCGTGCAACAACATAACTACAAGCAGTCCTGGTCTTTTTTTTTTATGATTTTTTAAATATATTTTATTGAT
>PVKM010018819.1:0-24736 GCA_004027735.1 Carollia perspicillata | reverse complement strand
CTGCAAGGTTTTCAGTGTTGTTAGACCACAGGTTTCCGAGAACAAAGAAATTGCAGGAGCTGATGCTGGAGAGGAAGACAAGGGTCCTGCCGTGACAGGTGTGGTACGTCCTATGCGAAGGAATTTGTGTCTATCCTCTGAGGACTGACCCTGCAAGAAAGAAAAGAGAAACATTGTCTCTAACACAAAAGTATAATTCTAAAAGGGAATTCTCTGGCAGGGCAGAGGGGGCAGCCACAGGAAGGTGGTTGGGTTTGTGTATTGAGATACTTGGCAGCTTTGGAAGTCCTGGGGAAATGTCCAGGAGTGGGCTACATTCTTTCAGAGGAAGGGGGACTGAGGGCCAGCAGGACTGGTGACACAGCCAGGGAGATGGGGGACTCCGTGAAGCCCAGGAAGCAGCAGTGGAGGTGGCTGGGGACGTGTAAATGTCAGCATCCAGCTGGCACACACTTGTTCTTGAGCACACTTGGGTGCCCTTGGGTCTCCTGGGATTAACTAGGCAAAGGTGGGTAGGGGTGTGCGGGTAGCTGAGATATGGAGCCGTTCAACTCTGACTAAACTCTGTCTGCAGGCGGGCAAACATTTGGGGGAAATCGGAAGTTTTGTTCTGAGGTCTAGACATGGTAGAAGCGAAGTGTTTGTCACACGGTGGGTTACATAACTGTTTCAAGTGAAATTTTATTTCTTCCTGACAAAGAAAGTAAAACTCGGGCTGGTTGAGCAATGTCCCAGCGTCACACTTCCTGCCCGTCGGGGAGAGAACCCCAGCATCTTGGATGGATTTCCAATTCTGTCTCCTGAATGAGACGTTGCTGCATCTCCCCTGGGAGCCCGGCCGTCACTTGGGATGATGAAGGTCAAACACGGCCCCTATTGACATAAACAGCAAGTTTCTACAATAACATTTGTGTGAAAACGTGGTTTTTAGCGACCGGGTATTTTAGGGTGAGACAGGTCCCTGTTTCTCTTCTCACTCCACTCGATTTATTTTTCGAAACCACAAACAATAAGAGAGCACATAAGTTCCGAAACACAGATGCATTCACGTACATGCGCCAGGAAAGACAATGCGAGGTTCTCATAGACTGCCCTCGGCCATGGGATGTGCAGGCTGAGCTGAGTCCTCCAAAACCATCATCGCCTATGGTCTTCAAAGCGATATTTCTTTTATGTGGCATGTGGGCACTTTCGCCATTGTACGTGGCTTACGTTATTAACTTGTGAAAGTGGCCTAAACCGTATTTCACTGTCATAAAAAATGGCATTACCTGCCCGCGTGTCACGCTGGACGCTGGGGAAGTGCCGTGGAGCTAACCATACAAGCGCTGCCTGCGAGCCGTGCAAGCCAACGTCCCGCCAGGCAACAGTGGGAAAAGGAAAAGCCATTGAACTAGCCAGATGAAAGGTGTCCCAGCAGGTAATCTAGTGGAAACACATGGACGCATCCCCCCCTCCTCTCTTCCCTCAGAACGCACACTCCTGGCCGGGTTCTCACTGTGCATCTCCCGGCTCCCGACGGGTGGTGCCGCTTGAAACCCCTCTGTCTGACAGGAGCTCCAACAGAGAGAGGTGCGCAGCCAGCGGTCGATGGTTGGGCTGCCCAGAGCAAGGTCTATAAATGCCTGATGTGTTTGTTATTCCTTTTGTGGGTCATTATTTTTTAAATTTATATGTTATTGTTTATGCTGTTACAGTTGTCCCAATTTTCCCCCCTTGCCCCACTCCACCTGGCTTCCCCCTCCCTCTGGCAATCCCCACACCGTTGCCTGTGTCCATGGGTTATACATATATGTTCTTTGACCTCTTTAGCTTCTTTTGACCCACCCCTCTCCCCCTCTCCCCTCTGACGGCTGTCTGTTCCATGTGTCCATGCCTCTGATTCTATTTTGTTCATTAGTTTATTTAGTTCATTAGATTCCACATATGTAAGTGAGAGCATACGGTGTTTGTCGTTCACTCACTGGCTTATTGCATTTAACATAATAGTCTCCAGGTCCATCCATGCTGTCACTAGAAGTAAGAGTTCCTTTTTTTTTTTTTTACTGCTGAGTACTATTCCATTGTGTAAATGTACCACAGCTTTTTTATCTACTCATCTGCTGATGAGCATGTGGGTGGTTTCCAGATCTTGGCGTGAGGTCCATGGAGCAACAAAAATCCCAAGGGCTGCTTTGTACTTATCGGTGGTGTCGGTACTTCCCGGGTTCTGTTGTGCATTTCGGCATCTCCCCAAAGAGCCCCGAGGACTTCCTCTTCTTACACACGATCAAGATAGACCCTGTCACTTGCAACTTAATAAGCTGTTTGAACACAAAAAGTGATTCGCATAAATTATACCCCGATATGCCTATAGAATAGCAAGATCAATCCACAGCCATCTGTTTAGACCGGGAAGAAGGTGGCCATCATGGAAATAGACCACCCAGCGAGCAGCAAGTCTCTGGAAAGCGGGAGGGGCTTCAGCGGGAACCGAGTGACCATATGTCAGGGTAGCTAGGGTTGCGGGCAAGATTGGGCTGGTGAATGCCAACTCCATGACTTCATGATGGCCAATTACGTTATCACTCAATTAAGCCATGTAAATCGGTGGTGACAGGCACAGTCAACTGTACAAATATTAGACATAGATTCAGCAAAAGATGCAGATCGTGTATCCCCGCTAATACAAGAGTTGTTGGTGGGGCACCAGCTCCAGACTGAAAATACATAGATTTGTTTTTTAGCACATATTTGCTGTTCGTGCAGAGATAAAGATAAGATAGCACATTAACATCTGCTTCTTCATGATTGGGAAAATTTCCAACTAATCATAGAAATTAATCATCTCAACACACTTATACGTAAATGACTCCAGTGGCATCTTTAACAAAGATATCAATCAAGAAAATGATTGCTGGAATAATGAAAAATGAATTGAGCAAGGTTTTATTTATTAAAAACATTCTCCCTTAAATGAATACCCTGTTGGCCACCAAGTCCATACCATGTCATTTAACATGTTTCAGCTTTCACAGGGTCATGACAGTGAGTTAGCAAAACTAACCAAAGTGGGTTTTAGCGTGAAAAGTCTGACCTGAAACTGTTTTTACCAAGGCACGCTTTTCCCAGGCAGAACTTGTAAGATTAGTGAGAAATGCATATTTTCTTTTTTTTATTTTAATTGTTTTTCAAGTACAGTTTTCTGTCTTTTACTCCTGTCCCAGTCCACGCCCCCAGTGCTCCCCACCTACCTACCCTTTCCACCCCCTTAGTTTTTGTCCATGTGTCCTTTATACTTGTTCCTGTAATCCCCTCCTTTTTCCCTGAAATTCCCTCCCCTCTCCCCTCTGGTTACTGTCATCCCCTTTTCTATTTCAATGTCTTTGGCTATATTTTGCTTGCTTGTTTGTTTAGTTGCTTAAGTTCCTGTTAAAGGTGAGATCATATGGTATTTGTCCTTTACTGCCTGGCTTAAGAAATGCATATTTTCAAGACCAGCATTGTAAACGCTTCATCGCCCCTGGACTGCCTGCCTTATTCCGTCCAGGTGTCAGGAAGCTCCAGCTTCTCTTCGCTCTTCCGGGGGGACCCTGACCTCTGCTGAGGTCGCCCGTTGGGCCCCGTGCCCCCACCACACCATGACCTCTGCAAGGTCACCGTGACTGCTCTTGCACTAAGTCTTTGGTTTGTGTTTTGCTTGTTGCTGAAGATTAAAAACGACACATATCCACAATTGAAATATCATATGAGTGTAAGAAAAAGAAAGTTAAAAAATGTTCCTCTAATCCCACTAATGAGAAGAAGCCGTTCTTGGGGAGGAGGTACATATTTTTCTAAATATTTCTTAATGTATACATTAAGATATATAGAAAGATATATAGAAAAAATGCAGATATATAGAAAAAATGGCAGAAGTCATTTTAGAAAAATAGAATGTACTTACATATGCTGTCTCAAAATAAATTGCATTACATTTCATTTTACTTGAATGTAAAAGAAACTAACGTGAAATTAAAAGAAGTGAAATTTATTTTTGAATTAAAATTGTAAATAATCTCTTTAAATTTAAAAAAAAGATTGTAAAAACTTTTAAAGAGCAAACTGATTATTTGGGTTAGCCAAATGTTTCAACATTAGGATTTAGTTATTTATTCTTCTATAATCCCCAATTTTTCTTGTTTATAGTATTATCTAAATTAAATGAAATTCTTATTTTGAGATCATTATAGATTCATATCTACAAGGAAATGTAGTGAGTAATACAGACAGAACTTGCCTACTCTTCACCCGGCTTTGGTCAAAGATAACATCTCGCACACACACACTGTCGCACCCGGGAAATCGGTGTGGACGCGACCCCTCCATCTACTTCAGAGTCCACCAGTTTTACGTGCAGTTGAATGTGCCTGTGTGTATGCTCAGTTCTGTGGAATTTGATCCACATGTGTGGATTTGCATGACCACGCCCGCCATCAAGATACAGAGTAGTTCCAACACGTATCCCTCCCACCCCGTGCCAAGAATCTGTTCTCCGTCCTTGTGATTTTTGTCATTTCAAGACTATTACGTACAGGAATCCACCCACTGTGAAAGCTGTTGATACCGGCTCTTTCACTCTGCACAACCCCCTCGACATCCATCCAAGCAGCTGCGTGTGTCGTGAGCTGACTCCGATCCATCGCCAAATTGCATTCCGTAGTTCCGATGTACCCCAGGTTGTCTGGCCTGTCCCTTGGCAAAAGGCGCTCGGATTGTCTGCAGTTTTGGGTAACCGCAAATGAACCTGCTGCATGCGTTCACGCTCAGGTGTCTCAGTGAACACAACTTTTCATCTCTCTGGGGTAAATACCCGAGAATGCCATGGCTGGGTTAGCACAGGTTTACTTTTGTGAGAACCTGCCATTCTCTTGACTGGCCGTGCCATTTTGAATCTCACTCATGGTGCCTGAGTGGCTCCATTTCTCGTCATCCTTGCAAGTGTTTGGTATTCAGTATCTGCTTTTTATATGTCTATGACCATGGCACTCATGTCTTTTCTTACAATCACCATTTACTACAATTATTTCTTTCCGTAGTTATGTACTTAAGTAGACTACTCAGCACCAATGTTTGTGATATTTAGATTGGTGAGTGGATTTTATTAAGCACTTCTGTGGTGTGGTTTGCATTTAACGATCTTATTTAAAAAATCTTATTGGTGTAATGACCTCTAGACTTTTCCATGGTCGAGAATACTTTTGGCCTTTATATTTGAAGGATATACAAAGGCCACTTGAGTGTGTCACAGTTCTGGTGGTATTGGTCCATTGTCTCTTGGCATTTCTGGTTATTGTAGATAGTCTGGCCCTCCTCTCAAAATGTAACTCCTTTTGTGTACCTGGATCCTTCCATGATTCCTTACCCTTGAAGTACACTAATTTCACTGTCTGTGTCTTGCTGTGCATTTTCTTGAATGTGTTTATTCTGAGCCAAACTGCATGGTTAAATATTTCTTTATTTCAGAGAAGCTTTGCTGTACCATCAATATTTTCTGTTACCCTTTTCTGTTCTGTTCTTAGCAAACAATACTCCATTTGCCCTCTGGCAGGCTCTCTGCTGGAGCCAATGGAAAAGGCTGGTTGTTGATACAGTGTCTCTCCCCCAATATTCCGTGGTGTTGAAATGGTCTTCGTGAGGACATTCTACTGTTCCCATGGCCTCGCTGCACCTGGCACCTGTTACTACAGCCCCTTGGCGGATGCCTCTGTCTCCTGACTGGGGCTTTCGGCGGAGTCCTCAGTCCCATCCCACCACGTGTGGGTCCAGCTGTGTAGACTCGGCAGGTTCGGAAATTACTCTGACTCATAAAGACGGTGTTTTCCCCTGTACTTTTCATCTTGTTTTGGGTGTTTCTGAAGGGTCTGAGGTAGGGGAATAGAGCAGAATGTCCAGTATGTTCTTCTCTAATAGAAAGTACCCTTGACCTCACCTTCACCTTGCTCTCCTGTGCGGTGGAGTGTTGACCCAGTGTTGGGTAAGCCTTATTGAATTATTGAACAAATAAATAATGTCCTGTACTGGGCTGGAGTCACAGAACATGATCGTGGCTGCAGTCAGCTGGAAGAATGAACCCAGATGGACTCTGACCACCTGACTGAGGGACCCACAAAGAACTCGTTTGCCATTTCCCACCCTTTCCTGAATTGCCCGCACACAACTCAAGTAGATGAATCATAGATAATCCATCCTCACTGGGTAAACTGCTGAAATGAGAGAATCATCATAGTCTAGTAATTTTGGTTGTAAGAATATAGCTATTTTCATTAGGCTTACAGGGTCTGCCAGACTTTAACTGTTGCAATTACTATTAAATGCCATGGCAAGAAGAAATACAAGAACTTCCAGAATAATTTTTGGGTTTTCTCACTGACCCTGTTCTCTGTGTCCAACACAGGTCTGGGCACCCAAGATAGGATATCAGGGCCCCAATTTTCTGAGAATATTGGTAAAATCATAGTCAACTATTGCAAAGTTCAGAATTCTGAAACCCTTCCTGTCTGAGGTGCATCTACTCCAGTAAGTCTCTGTTGAACCGAACAAATGCTAACTAAAAGAGCAAATGAAACAGGGAACTGCTTTTGCACATTGTTGGCAGAAATCAAAGAGGTTCAGTCGTCAGATGTGGGAACCATCTATTAAGGTTACAAAAGGCATTCCCTGTGAACCAGTAATTTATCGACTAGATTTAGACCTGACAGAAAGGCATGCCCACGTGCTCCAAAAGGCACAGGCAAAGTATCTGAGGCAACGTTGTCTGCAATAGCTCCAAATTAGGCACAAGCAAGTGCCCATCGTGGGGAGTAGCCTGGGCAAATGAGCGGTGGCGGTCCCATGGGGAAATGCTCTGCTGCACCGGCTGGTGAGGGCTGTTTGGGCGGCTTCCTCTCGCCGTTCTTTCAAAACCAGCTGCCAGGCGTTTGGCTTTTGCTCCCACCCACCGCGCTGCAGGGGTGCACTTCCACAGGGCGCTGCCAGGCCCCCCTCCTCCGTGACTTTCCCACAGATACCGTTCTTTCTTAGGAGAGATTGTAGATTTGTCCTTCTCCAGCCTGATAGCGTCTCAATTTCATTTCATCGGTAGTCCTCAATGATCTGCCATGTCCCTCATCCTCACTAGTTTTTAGGGGCCTTTCAAACATGGGAGTGCAGGGACTGGACGGTGTCTCCAGCTGACTGACGGATCATGAGACTATTGAACGGTAATTAAACACATGGACAAAATAATGACCAGAAGTAAAAATAAATAAGCTGGAAAATATTTTGGGCTTACCTGGGAAAATGTGTTTGTCATTCAAACGAACGAGGATCAAATAAGGTCTCCAGATTTAAGTGTGGAAAATTTGCCCAGGGGAAAATAGTTTTAATAGGCAAACCTTGAATGATGGTCAGCATTGTTATTTACACGTAAAACTGTATTTAAAAGACCAACGAGATGTCTCTTAGGCTCGGCGGGATGACACAGCAGCTGGTGTGGTAGAGGTGGAAGTGCTGCACTCACCATAACAGGTGTCATGCAAACAAACCCAACGCTTCGCGCAGTTACTTCAGCAGCGCCTATGGTGGCAAAGACAGCAAACAGAGGGATGTGCCGACAGACCAAAGCACCTTCTGATCGGAGCTCTACTTCCGGGAATGTAAACCGAGGGCTTTATTTAAAAGCAAGAAGATGATTATTGTAGTACTTGTATGACAGCAAAAATTTGACATCGACCTCAATATTTGGAAGAAATTAAAATGAAAATAAATCAAGAGATGCAGAGCTTAAAGATAATAATTATCGTGTTTATGAAACATGGAAATTCTTGACATAATAGAAAAAGTCCATACTCAATTTCTATAGCAAGATATAGCCTGTAGGAGTTATATTCTTTTTCTGCAACAGAAAAATGGAACTAGTTTGACATGTTGGGTAATAGCGTCAACTTGACTGAACAACAATTAAAGGTGCATGAATTATGAATGTCCTCTTATTAAATGCTGCATATGGATAACATTAAAAACACTTTCATTACTTATGACGGATTGGGTGGTGTTAAAAGGCTCTGCAATGGCAGTCCCAGTCTCTCCCGATTCCAAAGTGTCCCTGTAACCTCAGCCCTTCTCAGCCCATAATACACTCACCTGGGTAGGTTGGCAGCTTCCCTACATTCTTCTTGTGTGTGGGGTCAAGTTAGAGGTCTAATTTGCCACGTCCACTGGATATTTGTAAGCTTTTGGAAATTGTTGACCTAGTTAGGAAGAGATCCAATTACTGCTGTGTCTGCCATCTCTAAAAAACTCTCCCCTGGACACAGTGGCTTCTCCTGGGTCACTTAGTCATTTGTTTTCCAGCCTCCGTCTGACTGATCTTTGCTGGCTGACGTTCCCGGCCGGACCTGAGATGGCGCATGACGACCCAGAGCACCGGGCTCCCGCCCCCGGCATGGGACCAGGGGCTGTTTGGGTTCTCGCTGGACAGGAGACACGCACGCTGGACTGCAGGCACATAGCTGGAATAGTTGGCATCTGTGTGCGGCTTGGCACATTCCAAGGGCACATCCAGGTGTGCACCACCTGGGCTGTTGCAATCCATCGAAACGGGGTGAGAGCGATCTCGAACAGAGCAAAGTACGGACTTTCATGAACTTGGAAGTTTTCTCTGGACTCCCCGTGGAACTAGTGAATGCCGAAACCCGCTCCCCGCTCCTCCCACAAAAGAACTAATCCAGGTTATAGATGAGTAACTGTGACAGTATCGCTTGGGCTACCTCTTGGAATTCAGGTGCTTGTCTGAAACGTGGCATCTTGGAACGGGAAGGAAAAGACTATGAAAGGAATGCTGAACCTGCTCCTGCAGAAACCTGATGTCCAAGTGCTATTTAAAGAAACAGTTTTGATCATCTGTGACCTTGGTGTTCTGAACAGTCTTGTTCATGGAAACCTCTTGTCTTTTCAGCCACACTTGTGTATCTCAAAAGCACACCTAAACACTTATTGAGATTTGTCTATTGATTTGTTTCATTTATTCTTTTAGTTTTTAACAACTGCTGTAAGTACGGGCCAGACACTGAGCGGACTGTGACACTGTTGTGATGTTTGTGTGCATCTTATAGCTTGGAGTACTGAGACGTAGGGAGGCCCCGGAACCTGCCCCAGTGAGTAAAAGCCTTAGGAGGTTCCAAGGTTCAGGGAGTTGCAGGCTGCGATTCGAACCCAGATAGCTGAATTCCAGGTCCACTCATGTCCTTGCCACCGTGCTGTGTGGTGTACAACCAACACTAAGGAACAACACTTCGAAGGTCAAAGCAGGTGTCCCAGCGTCCCAGTGCCCTTTCCTCACGAGCGTCACCCCTGCGTGTCTCCATCCCACTCTGTCCTGTGACCTGCCTCGTGCTGCCTTGGGGAGGGAGGATGTGACTGCCGGGACAGGGCGTGTATGTGTCAGTGACTGGGTGGCATTGCTCAGATGCCATGAGGTGTTTTTCCTGGACGCGTCTTCTGTCCCAGTGCACGGAATCTAACCATTGTGTCCGAGGAAGCTGGTGGTGAAACAGAGGGCGCAGTGAGCGCCTGGCTCTGGAGGAACGCTGACCTTTCCGAAGACAGCCACGGTCGCTCCAGGTCAGCTCAGGCCTCCGGGCCAGGCTTGCATCGAATTCTGATTCCTCTCTTCCCAAGACAAGCATTCTGCCCTGAAACCTTCAATATACCAAAAGGCTTTGACTGAGTGATTTCTGAATACACCTGATCTCAAGTCAGTAATGCAGAGAACAAAAACATTCAGCATTGAGAATCAGCAATAAATTACTGAGTACAAGTTCCTGCTCGGGGCAGAGAAAGTTTGGGAATGGAGAGCGGTGGTGGTTTTGCACATTGCAGCCAATCAGTGCCACTGCAGCACACGTGTAAATGTAGATAAAATGGCAGATTTTATGATAAACACACATATATAGTATAGTATTTTACCACAATCAACAAAGTCAGTAGTAGTGACTTCCTCGATTTTCTGTTGAAAGCAAAATAAGATCGGTATTACTATGAGCTTTGGTTCTGCTCGAAGGCTCTGAAATGCTTGAGAGGCCAAGGAGGAAGGTAAAGGTGTGAGGTTGGGGTGGGCTGTACCCCAAGAGAAGGGCCCAACGGTTAAAATCACATAAGGTCAACTTGCATTAAGTCTTCATACTCGTACGAAGGGCAGAGGTCCCTTCATCCTGGGGCAGGAGCAAGAGCTTGACTGCAGTGCCATTGGCGGGGGGTGGGAGCGGGGACTGAAGCGGGACTCTCACCAGTAGTAGGTACAGGCAGCAGCGGCCTGGCTGGTTAAAGAATTAGGGCCACGGCAGCAGAAGGCGCCGGGCAGAGGTGCACGTTCAGCAGGCACCACAGGGCAACACTGAGGCAAGAACTTTAACTTGGTGACTGTAGCCAGCGGGTAGCATCACTCTGTTCGGAAAGGTCAGCCTTCCCCGAGGAAAACAGCCCAGACACATCTCCTTTGTGCAGAACACCACCTTGCCCAGGCCCCACGCTTGCGCAAGCTCTGGGCCTGCAGGGCGGTGTGGACCAATCTGTGGTCAAGAGCTCCAGGGCATCTGTGGCCGTGGGATGAAACACTTGGGTCCCAGAGTCAGGGACCTGGTTTGGTACTCTGGGGATGACTCAAATTTCAGAGTCACCCAAGAGATACCAACCAGGACACTGGCAGGAGAGTGGGGTTTGTTGTACGGAACTCTTTAGAGAGGGTGGCTCCCCTCTCCTGCGGACGCCAGTGGGTTCCCAGGGTTGCTGCAGCGCTGAGCTGAGCCCCATTAAATCAGGAGATTGTCCTGTTATCGCCTCTCTCTTTGGTTCTGGGAGAGCCTGAGACCACAGAGGTGCTTCTGCACCCCAAGGTCCCTCACATTTTATGTAGAGGGTCCAAGTGTTTACACTGCTGGCTGTTGTGTCAACCCCTCCCCCTTTACAAGTAGAGAGAAAGCCCATGCCAGGGGACAGGCAAGACCAAAAATAACTCATTGAGTCTGTGAACAGAGGGCGACTGAACAAAACTCATGGAAGAGACAGAGAGGAGGTCAATAGTAATGCCACCTAAGACAGAGTCCTAATAAAATTTCAAGTAGCCTGGAAGAGTGAGCGGGTTTCAGAAGCTCAGAGAAGGAAAAGAAGTCAGTCAGCTCGTGTGCCATTGTGCCCCCATCTTGAAAGACTAGATTTCCGTCTTTTCCTTAATGATCTGAGGGCTTTGCATGTCGTGGATGCAAGCTATCTGCTGGAAATATGTAATACGGACACCTTTCTTTTCTCTACAGCTCTCATTCCCATCCCCATGATGGCGTTGTAATGGATAGATTTGTTTAAATTGCATATTTCAAGTACAGTTTATATGCAGTATTTTTCCGTATTAGTTTCGGGGGCACAGGGCAGGGGTTAGACAATCATACTTCACAAAGTGCTCCCCCGATACATCCAGTCCCCACCGGGCACTGTGCATAGTTACCGCAATGTTAGTATTTTCCACGCTGTACTTTACACCCACGAGACTATTTTGTAATCACCAATTTGTACTTCTTAATACCTGTGAATAGATTTTCTTAAATCCATGGAGCCCAATTTATTATTTGTCTCCTTTATAGGCTCAGTGTTTTTTTGTGTCTGGTGTAAGAAGAACTCTGCCTCTAGGAGAACTTGAAGACGTTCGACTTCGTTTTCTCCTGAAAGATGCATGGTGTCATCTTCCGTATTTAGCCACTGCACATCTGGAACTGGCCTTTTCATGCGTCATGTGAGGTAGGGGCCAAGATCAGATGTTTTCCTGTCGACCCCGCGCCATGTGCGTGGTGAACCTGGTGGCCGCATCGTGTGGGGCTGTCTCTGGGCGCTCTGCTCGTTCCGTCGCCCAGTGTGTCTATCTTTGCACCGATTCCACAACCCATTGTCATAATTGCTGTAGCTTCCTAGTAGGTTTTGACAACTGGCCTTGTGAGTCCTCCTGCTGTGTTTTTGTTTCAAGATTGTCTTATCTGTTCCTGACCTTTGGTGTTGCCAAGAAAGTGTTTAGAATCAACTTGTCAGCATCAACACAGCACCCCACTCCTGCTGTGGGGCTGAAGGGGGCGTCACTGCCTCTGCACCCCAACGGGTGGGACGCAGAGATATTTACAATAGTGCCTCTGCCAGAGCATGAATACGGCACGTTCTTTATAACAGCAGTGCTTTGTAGTGGTTCTTTTTTCTTTTCTGGAGAGGTATTGTTCATATTGTGTCTGATTTATTCCTAGGTATTTGATATTTTTCAATGCTTTCCCAAAAGGGAGCTTGTTAAAATTTTCATGCTGTTTGCTGTTTCACTTGTTTGCTGTTACACAGAAATGCAGCTATGAAAACATTCACACATATAGAAAATCTAAACAAATTTACAGTGAACACTTACATGCCATCACCTAGCTTCAATTATTAGCATTTTATCTTATTTGCTTTTTCAGGTAGCTCCATCTCTGTGTTCCTGTGTCCACTGATCTGTCCAGCTGAGTCTGAAGGCCAGTGTCCAGCTCCAAGACACACAGGCAGAGTGGGGCGGGTAGCCTGGTTTACTCAGTGGACCGATTCAAGCGTTCATATTACTTAGAAACACCCTCAGGGACACACCCAGGAATAAGATTTCACCCCATGGCCCAGTCAAGTTGACACATGAAATTGACCGTCACAGTGGTAGGGCCCCAAACTGGGGAAATGCAGTGAACAGGGTTTGAACTCTTCTCGGCCATTTATTAGATGTGAGACCTCAGTGGTCATCCCTCTTTGCTTTACAGATACATTTTGATGAAAAACCTTATCTGTAGTTGTATTTTGTTGGGCTTTAATTCCCACCCTGAGATGTTGATCACTTGGGTTCTTATTATACAAGGAGCCCCGTGGCTCCAAGAATTCTGGCAAAGTTGAAGATCTTTGGGGGAAATGTCTTACCTTTTTGGCATACCAGGTTCCACCACTTTGGAAATTTCTTTGGCTGACTCCGTACCTACTTCTCGGTAAATACTATGGGGATAATTTCCAGATTAGCACATGGCTTCCAAAAACAATATGAACACTCATCAGACTGCCGCCTGAAGCCTGTCACGGTCCCTTTCTGGTCTGAGATTTCTAAACGACCCTGTTGCCAGCTGGGGAGTGTGCAGGTGAGACCGAAGAGAATAAATGAGTTTCCTGTGTTCTTTCTGATCCTCCAGCAACGAGTCTCTCTCCTTAGAGCTGGAGGCTTGTAAGTGCTTTCTTTCTTTTTCTTTTTCTTTTTTTTTCAGCTCTCTTCCCAGCTGGCAGAGATGTTGCCACGGCCCCAGAGATTTGCCAGGAATTGGGCAGTTTGTGAGGTCGTGCCCTTCACGGTGAGTCCAAGAAAGGGGAATAGCGTGCTGGGCCCGTGTTCGGAGCCTCCTCACTGCCCAGGCAGGACCTGGCTGTGGGACCTCAGGGCTGGTCGTTTAAACCCTGACAGACTCCAGGATTAGAGTCTGCATTTTGGCTGTGGTTCTTTGATAGTCTAAAACATATACCTACTTATTCCAAACACAAACTCTGAGATTGGAAATGCCATCTCTGCTTTACAGGTCTTATGCAAAATAGTAATAATAATAACAACAACCACAACCACCACCACAACAACCAGGGTCTTAATGTAATTTGCCTTAGTTCATCCATTTGGCAAGAAGCAGAGTGGGGGCTGAGCCCCATGTTTGTTTCTGTTCCTTTTATGTGAAAAAGAGGTTCATATTGTCCTTCTGAATTTACTAGCTAGTTAATGGGATTTTCCTTACTACTTTTGATCCCGTCTACTGCACAACTATTTGTCAACAGGTAGTTTTCAAACTGCTGGGTATCGCCCCATAGCCCCCCATGACCCTGGAGCACGTGCCGAGTGGTCCATGGCCGGGCCTCAGAGCCCGGGCTGGCCAGACGCCTTCTTCGTAGCTGTCCTGTCTCACCCTCAACTCTGTCAGCCACCCACTGGGTGGTTTGCTCTGTTCTCTCTGGCTGACACTTCTCTCATCTGGGATTTTACCAGGTCATTTTGGATCATTCTGCTTCCCTCCCCCAGCATCCCCCGTTCCGTTTGGTGATTTTCAAGTGGTTCACTTGTCTTCACAGGTCATGGGTCCCTCATGGAAGGGCCAGCGCCCATTTTCCATTACACTTGGAAGGGTCAACCCTCTGGGCCAAATGCTCCGCCCAGCCCACCAGCGTAGTAAATCCACCTCCCTCCGGGGAGAGGCCCTCCCTCGGAAGTCAGTTTGGAGGCGGGAAGGGCCATGTCAGCTCCCCTGCAAAAAAACTCAAACGTCCTTTTGGTTCCTCACAGACGGTAATGAAATCGTGGTAAGGAACGTGGTTTCTTGCTGTTGTTTCTAAATGCTTCCCTCTGCCCTGGGTCTCATCCGATGTCTCTGCGGCGTCCGGCACGGCGGACTCTCCCCTAGTTGTGGGGCAGTGCCTTCTGTGCGGGCCCTCCAGGGCGTCCCCTCCCGCTCGGCACTTTTCTCCTTCAGGTTCTCCTTCAGCCCCTCTGCTTTCTCACTTCTCCCGAAACCTTGGTACTGCCCCGTGCGGTCCCCAGGCCCTCCTCCGGGATGGCCTCCTCCGGCCCTGCAGGGCTGTTTCTAGACTTACTGCCCTCTCTTCCCACTGACAGAACATGAGGAAGGACCGACAGAGCTGAACAGCAACATGTTTTCGCTTCTAATGAAGTAACAGCACCAAGCACTGTTGGCACTATCCATGTTTGCTTATTTCCCCCCAAAAGGAAGGCAGGCTGACATGATGGGACTGGCGGTAGAACTATGCGACGTTACCTAAGCAGTTTCTTGTTAAAAATATGAACTCAAATAGGATCAAATGTCTAGATTTAATTACCACTTTATAGGAAGTATAGCAGATAGCACACAGTCAACAAAATCTAGAATATGTAAAATTCTACAGGATAAGACACTCACTTTTTTCAACAAACAAATTGAGAAAGAGGCAGGAGGGAAGAAAAGCAGGGAGAGAGAGACAGCACGAGGGGGAGAGAGAACAGATTTAAAGTAAACCTTAAGAGAGATTCGTGTTTGAATTTTGATTAAAACAAACTTAAAAACATGGCGCAGTCAATTGGTCATTGGGGGAGACTTGTACACCAACTGGATATTGAGGAACATTAAGGAATTTTTTGGATGTGATAAAGACATTGGGGTCATTTTTTCAAACAGAAAGGCTTAACTTTTGAAACATTTTTTGGGTGAAAAGATAGGTCTGATATTCAGTTCCAACTTACTCAGGCTGGGGTGTGCTGGAACACGACAATGCAAGATTGGCGATTTCTCTTTGATCTCGTCTCTTTTGAGAGACGAGAACTTGTAAAGCTGTCAGAGAGGGCTTCCTGGAGGAGGTGACACGTGAGTATGAACTTCAAGGAACTGGTGCGGAGCCATGTGTCACAGAGGCAGGCAAGTTCCAGCCGGGAGCGGTCTGTGCAGAGGCCCTGCGCTGGGGGCTCCCCCGGTTAAGGGCATGTTAAAGGACAGCACGGACAGAGGGTGCCTGCAGGGGGTGTGGTGGCCCACACAGGAATGAACTCAGAGAGGGGACTGTGACCTGGATCCTGTAAGTCCTGGTGGGCCTTTGACGAGATTTGGCTTTTACTTCTCTTCTGTTTGGGAGCCATTGCGTGTTTTGGGCAAAGACATCTTACCATTGACTCACATCTTAAGAGAACCACCCTGGGCTGCTGTGTGGGCAGGCAGAGTCCCAAGGGTAGAAGCCAGGCCATCAGCTGGGGAAGGCTTCCAAGAACTCATGCAGGAGTCTCTGGCAGCTCAAGGCAGGGTGGGAAGCAGTGAGTTCTGAATGTGCTTTGACGGGATCGCTGATGGAATTCACCACAAACAGGTGAGAGAAACATAGGGGTCAAAGACAAGAGGACCTACCGTAGGCCAGGCATGCAGTAGATACGCAGTGCACATTTGTTCAATTCTAACATGTTCTTCCTCATGAAAGTGAAGTGTCCTTGAGGGCTGGGATCATGCCCCACCGATGCCACCCCACAAACACCTCACCTGGTCCTGATGTATGGCAGGAGCCCACCGAAGGCTTTCTCCACAGTTGAGGGCTCACATTACCCCGACTGAGCGGAGAGCAGACTTGTGTCCAGAGCCCCGGGGGGACGTGGGCTGTGTGCTGATGGATGCACCGCTCAGGGCCTGCCAGGCTCCCCAGGACGCCCCCACCAAGTTCCCAGACCCCCTCAGCCACGACGGACATGCCTGCCAGTGTGGAGCTCGTAGTGTTCATTCCAGGGCAACGGGCGTGTTTCAGATGAATTTGTGCCACAAATTCATCGAGTTCAGTGGGAAACTGCGACCACAGACGTGTACACCCTGCTTTTTGTAGGTTGCCAAGCGCTCAACCCAAGGAAAGGAGCACCGCCATTGTCTCGTGAGGAACAAAGACGAATCTTGCCCCAAATGAAGAATAGGCAGAGCTCCGGTTCTTGAGGTCCCATTCAGACGGCCCCTTGTGTGTGGCGGGTACAGATGAAGGGCCTAGTAAGGATGGCCAGGATTCTAACCTGACCTACTAAGACTCGACTGGGATGCCAGCTGCTGGCGTTGACTGGAGTCCAAAGTGCTGGACCCAGAGAAAAGGAAACTCAGGAGCTGGGACTGGCTTTAAATTTTTTTTTTCCCTGCATCTCAGAATGGCCAAACTGCAACTGGCAAGACTTGAAATTTCCCTGCTGCTTCTCGGTGCCGTGGCAAATGCAGCCCCTTCAGAGGGCGTGTTAATTGACCTCGCAAAGTGGCCCAGCCTCACCTCTCACAGGGGCCTGCTGTGGCCGCCTTCAGGTCCCAGGAGATAAACAAAACTCAACATTTTCTTGTACGCACAGCAAAATGTATCAGCAGACAGTACGCATACTACTTGTAAAAGGGCTAAACTTGGTGACATGACAGGAAAGGTGGGGGAAAAACTAGCTTTGTATATTATGTGTCAACTAGATACCAAACCAAAACCAAAATGCACTTGTAGAATCTCTCTCTGTCTCTCCCATAACCATGCCTTATAGACACAGATCACACACACATGCTTACCGCAAAATCACACTGAATTTGAACCATGTTCAGGGTATTTAGTTTAGTTAGATGAATACACAGCTGAGAGTGTGCATGGCAAGTCACCATGAAATAATTAAACTAACGCAGTAGGTCCAGGAAGATTGAATACTTTGGCTCAGGCACAAAAAGTAACAGAGACTTATTGGAATATCATCCCTCTTTGCTAAAATTAATTTAGTATACAAGAAGTCAATGCAAATGATGTTGGTACATGTTAACTTTTGTTACAAAAGGCAACTAATAGATTAAGGGGCCTTGGAATATACTCTAAGTCAATTCTATATCCTGATTTATTTAAGGTTCTTCACAGCTCATTTCATTAGGTTTGTTGATTTTTTTATTTCGACACACCAAAGTCATAAAGCCTAGAGCTTTCTTGACTGATATGTAATGGTATCCTGTGAAATGAGGATTGGCTCTCAGCTCAAAGTCTCAGATGTAAAAGCCTTCCTGAAATAAGACGAGCCATCACGCCCCTGGTCTTCACGCTTCCTGCCAGCAGGCTCCCGGCGTCTGTGGGACCAGCCCCAAGGACGCCTTGCTCTGTCCCGGAGTGCCTGGTGCCCATGCGGGTGCCACGTATTTCCATGTTTAAATCTCAGAGTTATGTGCCTTTATTCATTAGACGTATTATTACTTATAAGAGAGAAATTATGCAAGATAAACCTCTTGGTTTGTTCTTTGCTGCCCCGGGGTGTGGGTGGCACATTCGCCTACGAGGACAGAGAGGGAGGAGCCTCATGCTGCCAGCGCTGGGATTGGAGATCTGGGAGAGAGGGAGGAGCCTCGTGCTGCTGGCGCTGGGATTGAAGATCTGGGAGTGAAACTGCTTTAGGTGCACCTTTAAGGGTTTGATAGAATTCACAGGTACAGTGATCTGGACCTGGGCTTTTCTTTGTGTGTAGTTTTTTTTCCCTTATTCAATTTCTTTTCTTGCTGTAGGCCTATGCAAATTGTCTATTTATTTATTTATTTATTTGAAATTTTTCACTTTTTTATTTTATTGAATTTATTGGGGTGACATTGGTTTCGGGGGAAAGTCCTGAACATCTAAATTCAGGATTTTAGACATATAGAACTGTAGAACTGACACATATGTAGCCTTATTCAAATTCGAAAGTACTTTAATAGGAGAAACTTGCATATACCAGCAAAACAGCTGCTCCCTGCGGTGGCCGGCAGGGAGGAATCCACCCCCTCCCAGGACAGGGTCCCCTTTCATAGGGGGTTAATAGTTACATCTTATGGCGGGTAGTCAGGGAGATCACCAGAAGGAACAGTGCATTCTGGAGTTAACAGATAGCATCAGGCGGTTATCCGTACTCTGTGCACTCCTTAACCTCCTTCCTGGGGGCATGGAGTTTATCTTTGGGCGACATCGGCTTTCTGCATAGTCAGACAAGCCTGGGGCTACAGAGAGTTAAACGGTCACAGCAGGTTAGACAGAGTCTGGCCTTTCCCAGATGCCTTTGCTGCGGGAGCCATAGTGCATCTCTGACTTCCCTACAGTTGGTTAATAAGATTATATAGGTTTCAGGTATACAATTCTACAACACATCATCTGTATATTATATTGTGTGTTCACCACCCCAAGTAGCTATTCCTTGCAGAGTCAGTTTTGGGAGTTTGTGTTTTTCTATAAATCTTTCCATTGAAATTACGTCATTTATTGGCTTACAACTGTTCACAATATTTTTTTTATAATCCTTTCCACCTCTGGAGTAATGTGCCCTCTTTCATTTATCTTTCTAGTGATTTCAGTTTTTTCTCTCTTTTACTTAATTAAACTTTCTAAAGTTTTGTTAATTTTGGTCTTTTTATTGAACCAGATTATAGTTTTATTAATTTTCTCTGTTGGTTTTATACTCCCTATTTTATTCATTTCCATTCTAATCTTTATAATTTCCTTACTTGTGTTTGCTTTAGTGTTTGTTTGCTTCTCTCCGCATCCTTATGTGGAAGGCTTGGTTATTTATTTGAAATCCCTCTTCCTTCTCAACATGGGTATTTAAGGTTATGAATTTCTCTGTGAGCATGGTGTTAAATGCATCCCATATGTTTTTGTATGAGATGTCTTCATTTGAGCTGTGTTTATCTCAAAATACTTTCTCATTTCCCTTTTGGTTTCTGTTTTTGGATGGTTTGAACATGCTATGTGAATTTAAATTCGAATTTATTCTAATTGGAACTCATTGAGCTACTGAGGTCCAGCCATTTGTTTTGAAAAAAATGTTTCCAAGATTTCTGGAGAATTTTAGTTTATTTTCTGGGTTCCAATAATGTTCATTCTGGCAATTTTTGCCAGTAGTCTGGAGGCTTTAATGGAGACGGTGGTTTTTGCCATTTCTTTACTCTGCCATTTTCACCGACATCACTCACTAAATTCATTTTTGATTATAAAAATATACATTTACTTAGATATCGTTAATGCTACAGATCACTCCATCACTAGACTGCTGTTGGTATGCAGCCACGTAGTTGTAGAGACTGTGTTCATAAAGTCTTGGTGTTTGATGCACCACAGTGTCATCACACATATTTTGAACACAATTGACGTGGGAACTGAAGTGTTTTGTCAGAATCTGTGAGCTGGAAATGGCACTCTGTGTCCTCCCGACACCCAATTGTAATGGGTGCATTGCAGAGATTCAGGTTTAGGCTGCAACAAGGAGGCTCCTTCAAGGACAGGGTGAGCTTCAGAATCCTGAGCAACCAGTGAAGGTCAAGATTCCCCGGTGACCTTGTTACTACCTCCCATTGCTATGTGACTCTGGACAAGAGAGAGAGTTTAAAAAATCCTGTTGCTTCATTTGTGAATGACAACACCCACCCACACATGTATACACATGAATGAAATAAAAAAAATAAATTGTAGATAAAAAAAAATAAGCTGATTGTAGATCACTTTGTGTTCAGCAAGAAAACAGCCCAATGGACTTGAATATAGTTTCAGTTCTAAGACGGAACCTATGTTTTAATTGTAGCTGTCAAGTCATTTTGAGTTGTTTAAAGAAAGAGATGAACTCCCTGGATACGAACAACCAAATAACATCCTTCCTCTTTACCTCCCCACCCTGCCTCCTTCGCAGACACACCCAGGGATGACATATAACATATATTTTTATTCAGTCTTCTGTGGCTGATTTATGAGGAAGGAGCTTACCAGACAGGGGGTAAAATCTCTCTTTTTGAAAAGGAGGTTTGTCTTAAAGCTGAGTTTTTCTGAGCAGTAAGTTCGACAGGGGTACAGGAAGAGGCTCTGCCTGGGCTTATCCTGGGGCACTTGGCGCCACACCTGTTTCAGAAGTGCTCAGCCCAGGTATGTACAAGGTGTGGCGGGCAGGATTGATCTCTGCTGAATTCGTGAATGACATGTTCCCAGCCTCCTCTGGGCTGCATTATTTTCTTCTTATTGGAACTTTGCTAATACCCAGCATTTCCCCCTCTCTTTTATGAAAACTGCTTCCAGTAGAAAGACTTGAGAAATTCATCAGCTCCACAGAAGATGGAGGTCTCCTTATCATGATTTGGTGGACAAGGATGGTGGGCTGGAGGAATGTGGTGGGGCCCCTGTCCTTCCTGCCACCCTGCCAGCCAGAAGCCCTTCTAAGGCCAGGGTGAGTGGTGGTTAGAGCTCATGCCTCAGTGACAGCTTCTGCCCACCCTTCTTTCCAGAGAGTGACATATGACTTTATTTATGACAACCCCTATCCACCGAACAGAAAGACCCTCCAAATTCCCCAAGGACACTTGGATTTCTCTACTTGTTCCCACCTCATGACCTTCCACCACTTTTTGATTGGCTATCTTATTTTCTCACTTTAATTCAACCTTATTTTAGCTCTAATCAGTAACCCCTGTGGCTAGTCCAGTCCTTGGCACTTACTGAAGTGACCGCTCCTTCTGACACAATCATCTCTCCTATTGTTCCCGCATTTTCCTGGAGTCGCACTGCCATTTTTATAATCTCTGGGAACTTGATCCCTTTTGAGTCTCTCATTATGCCCTGAGTCCTTTCTGCATAGCTTGGTTAACTAACACCCAAACATTTGTCTTCTGAAGAAACTTGCTCCACATTGGCCTTGCCTGTCTTAAAACTCTGATGCAGAAAGTCGTGAAGGATGTTGGCTTTGTCCTCCAGAAATTAACGAGATCTAATGTGGTGTGTATCTTTAATTCATATTCTGTTTATTTGTTTTGTCTCATCATTTGCGTATAGATTCTCACTTGCATTTTATTCCTCTTCATTCCAGTAGATATTTTTCCAATTTTACCATGAAAATTTTCCTACTCAGAACAAGGCCATCTGACGTGAATTTTCTTACTGCGTGTTTTTTGTTCTTCATTATTACTCATTCTATCCTCCTTTCCTTCAAATTTAAAGATTAATTATAAAAACAGAAATGAAAGGCAATGATGTTAAACGGTTAAACCTAGCACAGCTAAATAATTGTCAGTGTTGTTATAAATCAATGCACAAGTTAAAGTAAAGGTACAAAATATAAAAGATAAAAATTCTATTGATAAAATTGGAGAAAACTTCTCTAAAATAATGTAAAGTGTGTTTAAGAACAGAAGGCATAAAAGCATCCTAAACTTCTCACTTCACGTTTATGTAAAATGTAAAGAATGGTGGATTCTCCCTGACACTGTGGCGTTCACCAGCTTTTTGTGAAATGGTACATCATCAAACTAAAACTAAGCTTTTAGAAACATAAGAAGAAACCAGCAAAAGTCTCAGCGGCAGTTTGCTGCCCTGCCATTCCTCCTCCTTCTTTACCAGGTAAACAGGCAATAATGTGTACGGTGGAATGGACCTGAAAAATGCAATCAGAGGAGGTGGTACATATACACAGTGGAATACTACTCAGCCATGAGCAAAGATAAAATACTGCTATCTGCAACAACAGGGACGGACCTTGAGAATATTACGCTAAGTGAAATAAGTCAGTCAGAAAAGCTAAGAACTGTATGATTTCACTCGTCTGTGGGATATAAACTCACAGACACAGATGACAGTGTGGTGGTTACCAGAGGGAAGGGGGTAGGAGTGGTAAAGGGGAAAGGGGTCAAATATTTGGTGACAGAAAATATTTGACTTTGGGTGGTGGGCACACAATGCAATATACAGATCATTTAGCACAGACATGTTCACTTGATTAATCTTATTAACCAATGTAATCCCAACAAATGTAATAAAATAAATTTACTAGGTGTACTTAGAATGTTGCATCTGATGAACAGAAAGTGCCCTTGCTTTGCAAAAACATAGACACTACTTACTAAAATATTTATTGAAAAATCAAATCTTTTAATAAATGTAAAAACATAGAAGTATCACTGGTTCAACTCAACAGCAAGAAAAAAATCTAGATGTTAACAGAAGGTTTGCCAACATTAAACAGATTCCAATCCTCTGAAAACTTTAAAGTAAAAGCATCCCAAGAGTAACAACCATTAGGTGTAAATATTAAGTAAAAAACAAAACTAAAACTCTAATTCCAAACTATTTAGAAAATGAGCACTGTAAAAATACTAAATATTCAAATTGAATGTAAAAGCCATGTTTTAAGTAATCCTATTATTTATTTAAAGGAATAAACAGAAGCCAATTAAGTATTCATTACAAGAAGTGAGAAGAAATCAAACCAGTCGAAGGAAAGTGAGTGAAAGGAATTGAAACGACGGGAGAGAAAGTCATTCACTTGAAAGGAAAACGCTGAATGGAATAAATGGAACTCACCGACTTTTGGCCCAGGGCGAGGGGAAGGTGCCGCTCTGTGTCTAGACCGTAGACTCACCCACGACGCTTTGGAAGACCTGTCCTGAGTGCGGTTCCCAGTCCGGGAGATTCCCCTTTATGTCATCAGAGCTGAAATGTTCGTTATCTTTAACAAAGCTCCAGATCTGATGTTGATGCCCTCCTGAGAACACAGTAAATGTGGACCTGATTTAACAGGGGGGTAAAACCCCTCAGTGTATCTTATGTTGGTGTATGATTTTTATGATGCTATTTTCATATGGACAAATTCCCTACAGTATAGTGCTTACACATCTGTAGCATCAAACACATGTACTAAGTAAATATCCCAACGACCCAAAGCAATATTAAGCCATGGTGACGGACAATGTTTGCTGAAGCTGCAACGTTGCTGGAATGCGCAGTGGAAAGATGACAGTTTGTGTTTGCTGTTTTCTATCTTAACTCCTAATTTTGAGCAGAGGGGCTCACCATGCGTGTCATCATCTTTCTCATTCAAACCACGGGTTCGTCATTTAGGTGCGATCCTCAACTTAGTCACCCCCTCAAAATGCATTAATCGTTTCTTAACGCCACGCTTATAAAAACCATTGCTTAATAACTAGTATTTCTGCTGGCGAAAGCGCGATGCAGACTGGCAAGAAGATGAGTAAATCCGCACCAGCACAAGGAGGTGCAGAAGGCTCAGCCCCTCGGTCTGACCCGCTCGGCACACAGACTCAGTCCCCGCCCTGCACTGAACTAGCCCAGCGGCTTCGAAACCCCCCTCGGCCCCCTGCGCCGTGCTCTCTCTCAGGCTGCGCTTGGCTCGAGGGCGCCATCATTCCGCATGGAGCCCCCTCTGTGCTTTCCTCATCCGCACAGCAGTTAAAGTAGCGCGTGCCACGCCTGCATGAGGGGCTCTCATAACGTCGAGCCATGCTCTCAACTGAGAAAGCCGAAGCCTTACAGTATAAGCTTCGTCTGTGGCAGAAGTTTGTCTTTACAGCCAACTGGCGATGTGAGTGCTTCAGGGGCGGGGTGAGTTATTGGTATTTTAGCATGAGGTCTTTGGCCACTCAGTGGGATAAAAGTTCACAGAAAACCCACGGACCCTCAGGGGTATGTCCACTGACATCCAGTGGTCTGCAGAATAATCTAAGAAGCACTGCTCAGTGGGTCTGGATTTGCATAGGAAACAATAGTAGAAATTTGGGGGCCCGCTATCCCTTTTCGGGCTCCACTGCAGCCCATAGTTAAAGCTTCAGAAACCTCCACTTGGTTCTTGGTTTAAAAGCGTATTCAGACTTGCACTTCCCAGGTCCAAATGAAAGCCCTGGCTAACCGCGCTTTGCACAGTTCCCTGCCCCTGCTTGCGTCCTGTGACCCCTAAATACAGAGGTGGCCGGCCACTCGGTCAGCAAAGTGCTGAGTCTCCCTGGGGCACCGGACTGAGTTCCGGGTTCTCGGGGAGGAGAAGAGGAAGAGCGAGCAAACAAGGTAGGGGAGAAGACCCAGGCAATTGGAAAGAGGAGATGCAATTGATGAGAGGAGCAGTGGGAACTCCAGGATGATTTTGACAGTGATCGTGAACTTCAACCACAGCGGAGAGTAAACAAATCCAGACTTTTCTTCTCCATCTCCCACATCCTGCCCTGGAATCGGCTGAGATCACTCCTGTCACCGCAAAGAAGTGCTTTTCTCCGAGTAAGAGAGCTGGAGGCTGGTTTTGTTGTGCTGAGAAGAAGAAAGCATACCTGTTCCCACGCCACCCTGCCACCATATTCCTGTCGGACCCCCAACAGACATTGCAGAAGTTCCGACTGTGTACAGGTTTCACCGCTGACCTTGT
>PVKM010018818.1:0-24728 GCA_004027735.1 Carollia perspicillata | reverse complement strand
TCTCCCCACGGCGGCGCTCTTTGCACTTGTGCTAGTGGGCCTTGGAGGTTCTTCTAGAAGCTGGAACCCCCCACCCCCACCCCCAGCCCCTGCTGCTTACTTGTAATCAGCATGGACTGAGGCATTTGTGGTTAATTGTCCTGATGACCTTCAGGCTGACCCCTGGGTCTCAGTGACATGTCCCCCTCCTGGTTCTGAGCGTGTCTCTGCTTTCTGCATAAAAGTCCTTTCTAGGGTCACAGTGCACCTGTTCCACCCCAACCCTGAAATCATCACAAAAGGAAGAACTTTTGAAAGCATCGTCTCCATTGCTCTTTCCCGGAACCGTGGCCCCACAATGGCTTGCCCTCCGTGGTTCTGAAGGACAGTTGACGTGGGATCGTGCTCACAGGGTCTGGCCCGTTTCTAGCTGTCGCAAAATGCCACGACCTAACTCTCTCCACTGACCTCCCCCATGCTGAGCACACCTGTGCTGTTTCTTTAAGAATGTGGTCAACTGTGCTAAGCTTCCCAAGTTTTTGTCCCATGGCACATAAAACTTAGGGGCGTGGTACTTAAAAATCAGACACAGTTCTATGCAGTTCAATCCTGACAGACGCTACCTCTACCAGTCAGAGTCTAAGGGTGGGGGCACTGGCCGGTGGAGGGGACCTCACCGGCCAGTGCAGCAATGAGCCCCTCGCGTGGCTTTGACCTTGGTCCTGGAGTTCACCTTCCTGTATAATTCAAAGGGGTCTGGCAACCTCAGTAGCTCAGACTGGGTGTTTCGTGGTAAAAGCAGCAGCTGCTTTGGGTGGCCTGTGTGGCGAAGGGGAAAAAACGCCGTGCGGCACAGGCGAGCAGCTCTGCCCCTGGGTCCACCAGGGGCCTGAGTGACGGCGTGTGAAGGGCGAGCGACTGTAAATGAAACGCTGGATTTCACCATTCCTCAAATGTGCCCGGAGCAGAACGCTAGCACACTCGGGAGCACCAGTGAAATTGCACGTCTCACCGCCAACCAGCTCTTCACTTGCTGGGTGATATTCCGGCCCATGCTTCAGATGCTGTGTGGGTGTGTCGTAACCAAATATGTGAGCGTCTAAAATAAAGAGACGGCTATTTTCCAAACCACGGACAGGCCGACATTACCACAAATCCCATTACAAAGTTCAAAAAAGGTGAGTATATTTTCAGAGTCTAACTTTATTTTCTTATTTGAAATAGCTGCTTTTGACAAGTCTTCCCATACCTCACCTCCTGTATAATTATATGGGATTACATGGGACTCAGGACACAGGACCCTCTAACATTTACCAGTGGACATGCAAGTCCGGTCCCCAGCCCCAGCGGCAGCTACCAAGCACGATTCCAGACGTGGGGTTGGTGAGCAGAATTTTGGTCTACCCCACGTGGTGTGAATGCCTCCATAGTAAATTGTGACCTGCATTTACCGTGGGTTTCCACCCCACTTGGCGACAACGTATGATAGAGGTTCTCCTGAAACTTCCCTTTCTTTTCTCCTGAGTGTTTTTAATGAACTTGCCTAACGATGCGCTACTTACAACCTGTTTCAGCCTAGGTCTGCAACGGCCCTTCCGGTGCCTCAAAGTCCTGCCCCAAAGTCCTGCCCGTTTCCTAGACAAAAAAAGGCTTTGCTCTTACCACTCTACACACACGGATCCCGGCACCCATGCCCACGCGGACCCTCGATTTCACTGAGATGATCTCAGAATGAAGTGTCCCACCCACTCGGGAGCCCGGATATTTCCTTTGTCTCCTTCTTTTCTCATTAATATTTCATCTCTAAGATGAACTGCCGGAAACCCCGTTGAAGGAAGCGCACAGTTTTGATGCCCTGGGTCCTCAGCGTCTGCTTCGCTTCCCAGCGCAGCCTGGAGGCAGCAGCAGGGACTGAGGGGTGGCGGAGCCCCGCCCCAAGCGACCATTTCGGACCCGTGCCTCCGCGTGCCATTTATCTTGGGCTGATGGCTTTGTGAGTTTTTTTCTCTTCTATTTTTTTTTTTTTAAAACCTGTTTTTTTTTTAAGGCTTGTGTGGAGGGGTGGGCAGAACTCCTCAATAAATGAGAAACTGATTCTTCATTCTGGTCCCGACCCCTTCCCCGCCCCCTTCCCTCCATCTGCTCCGCAGTCTGGCTGCGGGGGTGTCAGAGGCCCGGATCACGCCATCTTCCTACATAATAATAGGACCCGCCTTCCACCCGCCCCTGCCTGGCAGGTGGCATTAGGTCGTGTTGGAACAGGGGGCCAGGTGAGCACCTTGCAAAGAATGTGAGAAACGGCTCTGCAGTGACGTGCCTTGGAGAGGTGTGGGCTGGAGAGGCTGGCGTCTCTGGGGCCCACACCGTGGCGGCTTCAGAGATTACAGCGCGTGTCGCCCGCGGCGCGGCGCGGCGCTGGGGCCGCCAGCGGCCGTGCGCCAGGCCGGCGAGAGGCAGCGCCTTTCTCTGCTTTGTGTGGCTGCGCTGGCGCGCAGTGCGGGTCTGCGCCAATACCGCCTGCCCAAGCCACGTGGTGCGCGGACCGCCCTCGGGATGTCTGGGTGCCTTTGTTGGGACCGAGCGGGGCGGGGGGCGGCCAGGAAAGTGAGGGATCTCAGGGCTTCGGTGACTGGGAACACCCGAAATGAGAACAAATACAGACAGAGATCAGCTCTTCGTGTAAATGCAGACCTTGAGTCCGGAAGCCTGACGGAGGCTGAGCCCTACATTCAAACCTTTCTGCTCCTGCCTCTGCGCCCATCCCCCGTCCGGAAAGCGCCGGGGCTGGCCCCTCCATGGCGCGCCCCTCCCCCTCCCCTCCCCTCCCCCTCCCTGTGACTGGTGGCAGCCGCTGCGCGCAGAGAAGCTGCCCGGATATCCAGGATATCCATCTCTCTCCACAAAGCACGGATATAGTAACAGGGCGCTTGCCAGTTTTATTAAGGAAGCTTTAAGTCCAAGTTGTTGTGGATGGGAGGGAAAAGGTGTCAGTCACCAAACCACACGGTGGTGGACGGTCAGAGATGAGTCCCTCCCCGTGTTGATTCCGCGGACAGTCCCTGTGGAGTCAGAAAAGGGGCTTAAGATCTAGGGTGGGAGGGAGGCAGCGACCGAGGCGTGTCATGGTAGGAAAAAAGGAAACTGAGTTGAAGAAGAAACAGGGTAACGGCAGGCCACGCCCATGGCACCCAGACCTCTGTTGAAAACTCCCAGATGTGTATAACAAAGACGTGGCATGTGATCACAGCCACTTTTAAGGCCCGAGGGGCTGGGCCTCCGCATCGTATAGGACCAGGGCACCGTACCCCTGGTCCAGCTAAGAAGCCCTCTGCAAGATGAGGTCCGAGCAGTGCCACACCCTCCCCAAGTCTGCGGGTTCTAGCCAGCCCGGAAGGGGTGACGAGAAGACCAGCTGTGGGGGGCACAGCGGCGTGTCTTAGGTTTATTTCTAGGGGGAAAGGACATTTTCTGGTGCCCTTGCATCGTATCACTGCCACATGACAAAATTCGTAACCTTCCTCCCACCTGCCACGCCTCTCCAAAAAAAGTTTGCAGTTCCTTGTTCTCTGCACCTGCCCTGAGTTTGGTTTCAGGGATGCTGCTGGCAGCTGGCAGGCGGGGAGGGGCTTACCAGGGCCCGTCTGCTCTGAGTGAACCCTGTTTAGCTCGCCCAGAGAGGAAGTACTAGTATTTTCCTACTTGGGATACAGTGCTGGGCTCACCCCAGAAAGCAGTACGCTCTTGGAGGAAGGCCATTCAGCTTCATCAAGAATGCTCAGGCCCAGGGGAGACCCACAGACCCTGCCTAAGTGACCGTGGACCCGGAGGGGAGCCCTGACCCTGGCTCAACACACAAACAGCCTCTCCTGCGGCCCCCATTTCCCCTTGCTGGGAAGCCTTCCCCGCACACCCCTGGGGGCAGGACCACCCTCCTCTCTGCCTGCCCCCCGGCTGGCCTGGCCTCTGCCTCTGGGCTGCTTCCTCCTCAGGGACTCTCCCCACAGGGGTCCCACCTTGTGGTCTGAGCCCCCAGTGAGCCTGCCTCCCGCAGGACTAACCTGGAGCCCGGTCTCCAGCCTCTTACGTGGGGAAAAGAGTGGATTTTCTCCCTCTGTTCTCCCTGAACCACAGACGGAGGCTGTGCTCACATTAAAGACAGCAAAGCTTTTCCTTGTTGGTTTTTAACATCATCGCATTCAAGTTCACAGCCTTTTTTCACAAGTGAGCCGTCTGCCCAGACGTCAATATTCATGTCACTTGTCTCATCTGCTGTATGTTCTTTCACTGCAAGTTTTTTCACTTTTCTGGTTCATTTTTACCATCTGTAAAATGGGGACAATACTAGCACCTCTCTCATGCCCTTGCTATAGATTTTAAATCGACGGCGTTTGTGTGAAGAACTTGACTGGCATGTCGTAAGCATTTAACACACATTACCTTGGTGTCGCAGACCCACCCTGGACGTGGCCTTTACAGCAAACAAGCTTGGATACCAGTAGGGGTGCAGCGAATGTGGCTGGTGTTCGTCTCGCGTTGACTGCAGGTGGGTTGGATCACCCAAGTTCAGGGTCTATGCCTCTCTGTGACTTATCCTCTGTGTGACGTTAGGGGATGATGTCTTTCGGGAGCAATTTCCTCATCTACAGAGTGGGCCTAGGATGTCTTCTTGGGTTTGTTGTAACAATGTCTGTGCCGTGATGTTGAAGTTATCGTTATTGTTATTTAGCAATGTTATTTTACCATTATTAGCATCTTATTTTCTTACAGGGGAGAGAGGGCGGGCTACTCCCCAACCAACCGCACGCCAGCTCGAGTGGTGGCACACGTGTGGCTCTTTTCCTCACGCTCTGTAGGTCTGGGGACACGTTCTTTCCTGCGGCGAGCGCGTGGGCAGCCCACAGGTGAGACACGGCAAAGGTAAGAGGACTTAGCCTTTCCTTTAAAACAACGCCATCATTCCACGTGTGGGATGCTCTTAATTTTTCCAAACCTTGGGTGACCTTACTTTTTTTTTGTTTAATTATTATTATATAGCTGAAAAAGGTAAATGTATGAACAGTTACGCATGTGACTAATGGGGACGGAAAATGCGCAACCAGCCAAGTGACGTCCAGGCCACCCTGCGGGTGCAGGCGCTTCCACGTCCTTTCCTGTGGAGGCGGCACCCGAGAGTATCCCCTTGCCTGTCCCCTGTCCATCTCTAAACACCCTCGAGTGATAAAAAGACCACATTGGAGAAGTCACCTCTGGTTCTTTTGTCTCGAGTGGTGTCATTTATTTATTTATTTCTTCCAGGAACAATGTGAGTGAGGGTCTCCAATTAGTTGCAGGTGCAAATATTATGCATGCAATTAATTGTCTTCAAATGGTTAATTATGGGCAGAATTGGCTAATTTGGGGTGCAATTAACTGCTTGCCACTTATTCCGAGGATGCCCATGGACGACTGTGTCTGCAGTGAATTCACAGGCGCCGTCTGAGTGGAAACCCTGTATGCAAACGCAGGCCCGGGGTGGGAGGTGTTTTCGAAGTGGGGTTCCACTCTGGGCTAATCACAGTGACTCTTTCCTTGGGCTTTCCGACGCAGGTTGACTGAAGGGGGTCCCTGTGCCTCGCTGCCGTTCGCTATCCTGCAGAGCCCCGATGTCAGCACGAGAGGACGGGGAGGCCCCAGGGCCCCCTCCCCGAGGGACGTCTGCACCGTCCTGCTTGCACGTGTGTTGCCTGCGCACCGTCTGGCAGGGCGCTTGCAGAAGTGGGAATCCTCACCTCTTCCTCATCAAGTTCAGTGTCATTATTAAGTAATCGATCTCAAAGCCATTTTATTTACATGAACATTAGCAGTGGCCCATTGTTAAAAAGACTCTAGAAGGAATCACAAGTATAGTGTGTAAATGTGTTAAACTCTTCCCATAGGGCAACAACCTAGATAAACACTGTGATTAAATTGTTGTATTTCACCTTCAAAACAGTTCTATCTACCAGGCACTCTCGTGATCCCTGTTTTGCTCATGAACTCCAAGCAGTTTTGCTAGCTCACGGTGAAGGTGAGGCTGCAATGAAATGCCAGGGGGGACCCGAGCTAGGTCCTCGCAGCTGCGTGATGTTGGGGATTCCGGGCCTGGCAGAGACTCGGTGCTCGCCTGCCACTTTCTTCCTGCACTGATGGGGCGGCGGGCACCTGCTGGCCGGGGATGTGGCAAGCTCGGGAAGCAGACCCCCTGCCACTCGGTCCCAAGCGGCCCTAACCGTGCTGTGTCAGCGAAGGGCCTTTCTCAGGAGGCAGCTCTGTCCCTGCGTGTCCTGTCTTGGTGAAGGACGCTTCCCAGTGGAGTCAGCACCGAGGCCAACGGTTGGAAACGTCACTCCCTTGATAGAGCCTCTGCATGCCCCCGAGGGCTCCAGCAGGCAGGTGGAAGCCAAGGGGGGTTTGCAGGCTGGGTCACGGGTTCCAGAGAAGCCACTGTTCATGCCTTGCTCCTGTGCAGTGGGCCAGGGTGCGCCATCGAAGGGGACGAGGTTTCTCTGATGCCTCAGTCCCACTCCACTGCAGGACTAGACCTCGTGGGGATCTGCCGTGGGGCTGGGAGGAAGTGGGGAAGGCGGGCACTACTCTCAGGAATGAAGACAAAAGCATTTGCTGTCAGCGTGGGGCAGAAGCATCCGGAGTTCCCGTGAAAGTGCAAGGTAGACACCCATCGTGGATGCCCTTCCGTGGCCTCAGTTCCGGCACAGGCGGAGCCGGCCCGTGCGCCAGGTGCTGGCTGACCTGGGCTTTCTGGCTCCTGACTGAGGCTCCGGAAAGCTGGAGGGGGTCGGGTAGCAGCCTGTTGACTCTGGTGAGGTCAGCAAAGGAGGGTAGGGCAGGCGAGACAGAGGGCCCTTCTCTGCCTGTTTCTCTCGGGTTCGGGCCACGCTGTGGACCAGACGTGGATGGACAGGGGGAGGAGGGGAGAAGGGAATCCAGAATCGCATCACGTCTGCTGCCTGTCAGATGCACACCATGATCTTTAAAGGTTTCCGACACCTCGTGGGAGAGGAGGGGGTGTCGCCATCTCCTCTGAGGGGCTGATGGGCCACGAGCGCTGAACTGGCTGGCGGAAGCCATGCCCCACAGCCCCCGGGGAGAGCTGGGAAGGGGTGCCCTGCAGTTGGCGATGGTGGTGGTCAAAGTCAAGACTGTGGGTTCCCTGGTGGGATGTGGTGCAGTCCTAGAGACTTCCTGTAAGAAGCAAGTCTGCCTGGCTGCTCCCAATTCTGAGTATGGCTCGCGAATCTCAGCCTGTCTGCCCTGTAACTGTAATTTTGTTTCCCCCGCAAACAGGCACAGCACAGGGAAAGCATCTTTCATCTGCGTCGGGTATTGCGTGATGGTGACACGGACGTCTAGGGACAATGATGATACTCTGTGGCCCGGCTGCCATCATCTGGCCAGACTGACAGAGACCAGCCTGCTCCGCGAGCTTTGGGCAGAACATTCACGGAGCCCTTATGTCTGGTCTCCTGTTCTCCACGCGGATGTCTGGTTCCTTCTTCACCTCGGAGATCTTGGCCACACTCGGAGCTCCCGATGGATACATCCGACAGCAATTAGGGTGCTCAGCCCGAAGTCTGTCACTGTCTTCAAACTCCCTGACACAGCTGATGGCTCACAATGGCCCCGTTTTGAGCCCCATCCCGAGCCCACATTACCTCCTCTTCTGCCAGCCTCACCATTCCCGGGTGACAGACACCAGGTCTGGCTTGGCCAAAGGGCCGGTCCCAGAGCGCGCACCTGTGGCATGATTCACGTAGGTCATTCCTTGTTAGAAAGTATAAATGGTGCCAAGCAACTAAGAAACTCTTTTCTTTATAAGAAGCAAGAAAAAAATACTGATTCCTGAAAGGAGAGACTTGTCAAGGCCGTTTCTTGAAAAAGCAGACCCTTCATTAGAAATCAAGCCAGACCTAATTTTGAAGGAGTGAATAGATGTCCCCTGGAATTTCCATGGTCACATCATGCATGACATGTATAGATGAAAGTGACTGTTTGCAGTCTCACTTGTGGGAAAAGAGAGCTACCCTAGTGAGTAAGACCAGACGTAATCAGTTCTACCTAAATCATAGGCTTTCCGAGCAATTAGTGAAGCTGGAAGTGGAAAGTCGCTTGTTAAACAAATCAAGATCAAGGCACGTATCTCCTTCTTGAACGCTGCTCGCTCGTGAACCAGCCCAGACCATCCGTTCTCACGTGGGAAGGAGAGGGAGCGTGTCCCGGAACACGCGGCAGCACGGCCTAGGCAGTGCCTGCGCTGCCCACCTCGCACCCACAGCCCACGTCTCCACCCCGATTTCTGTGCTGGTCACTGAAGACACAGGGGCCTGGCCGCCAAGTTCGCGGAGGCCGAGACCAGGCGGGACCGGATCTAAGTCTCCGCTCAGCTCCGCCGGGCTCCGAAGTGTGAACGCTCACCCTCTCCCCGTGGGGTGGAGCCCCATGGCCCTACCGCAGAGCTGGTATTAATACCCACCCAAAGAGGAGAGGCGGGGTTCTCTGACACCCAATAAATGCCGTGCATCACCACTGTTCGTGTTTTGCTCACTGCTGCAGCTTAAATACAACTACGAAAACATGCCTAAACCGGTCATTGGGTTGCGAGGCCAGCAGGGTGGCGCCAGCTTTCTCAGCGCGTGCGTGTCCACTTCGCCGTGCCACGGGTGTGCCTGTCTGTACACGGGACTCTGGGCGGCAGCAGGGTAGCGTCTGTAAGCGCCTGCGGTGCCAGAGCCTCGGTTTCCCAGGGACGGTGGGCGGTCCCCTTGAGCTTTTCCGACCAGCAGAAGCGGGTCTGCCGAGATGGGTCCTGGTAGCAAAGGCGTACGCTGTGTGCCTCCGGGCTGTAGGCTGCGGAGCCTTTAACCGGCTTTGTGGGAATGCTTTTCTCTCTGAAAACTCACGCAGTTGGGACCCCAGGATGACTTTCCAGACAGGTCACTGGGTGGCAGAAGGACGTTCACACCCACTGACACACCACCGTTTTTTCACAATGCCTAAATAAGGCTCTTTAAGAAGCAAACAAACAGAAAAGAGGAACCTAACGAAAAAGGTATTGAATAGCGAACAGAACAAGCTAGAGATGAGTGGTGGATCAGAAATGTGAACCATACAGGTGGGATTTTACTTAAAATACACATGATCTTAGAAAAAAAGGGGGGACACGGAGGGCAAAAAGGGGTGCTTTGGGGTTGTGCCTTTTGAAATCATTTACATGAAAAATTCAAGCTGAGACACAGTGGAGGGGATTTCTCACACGTTCCCAGGAAGCAATGTCGCTCCTGATCAGAGATGCTGACTGGGACCCTGCAGGCGCCTGGGCGAGCCCCACTGGGGGCCCTCGAGTTTGCCGCTGGCTGGTGAGCTCTAGAAAGGAGGCCTCACATCAGGACGTTGCCATGAAGGACACGACACTCAGAGGTTTATACAGAGGACACACCATGTACTTGAGTTTCAACTTGAACTTCACTGCAGTCGAACAGTGAGGAGCACATCCCAGGGGACACACCACGCCTGCGTGGAGAAGAGCCCACCTCGTTCCGCTGTGTGAAGGCTTTGAAGAGGCCCGTGGATCTGCGGTCCACGGCTGCGCTGTTTGTCCAGCTGCCTGTCCCACTTCTCCTGTTCCCATTTTCCGTCCTCCTGTGTTGCCTTCACTTCCTCTCACCAGAGCAACGGCACTGTCCAAATCCATACACTTCTCCCCAACCTGTTGACCCTGGGCTCAGGGCCCGGTCTGATCGGATGAAGCGTGCACAGAAATATATCGCCTTGCCTTCAGTATCCAGGTCAGAGTCCGTTGCCAACAGTCTTTGGCAGTTCATTGCCAATGACAGATAAGGTCTTTGGTTTCAAACAGTAAATTATACACTCAGTCTTCGGAGGGTGAGGCCCCTTCATTTCTGCCACCCTCACCTCCCCCTCAGGGTGCTGGCCGGAGATTTCTGAGTGGGAGCACCCATTTCTGAAACCAGAGGCCATGCAGCTGGGGTGCTCAACACCCCGCTCCTGCCCTGCTGCCTCATTTCCGTCAGTGGGTCTGTGCCTGCTGCATACGTGGTGTGCGCCATGGTGGGCCCAGGGCTCAGAGAGGAGTCTCGGTCCCTGCCCTGGAGCAGGCCGGTTACCCTCCCACGCGGCTCTCAGGGGCACAGACTGCGTGGAGGGCAGGGGCACCTGAGCTGGGACCCAGGGCCCACGGCTCTCCCTTGAGAACAAACCACGGCACAGCAGAAGCAAAGGCAACTGAACCATAGTTGGCACTCTCCCCACCGCTGGCTTCCGTGGGCACAGTCGTGAAGGCACGTGGCTGGTTTCCTTGAGGAAGGGAAAATTGTGTTAGCCGTGCAAATTCTAATACTCTTTCTCCAGGCAGGTGGGTCTATTGCCCAGAGATTCCGAGACTCACCAGCCTTTGAAGAATAAACTCAGTGACTGATCTACGGCGGAGTGCTCTCTGCAGTTTTTGTTTCTTTGTTGTTGTGATCTACCCAGATGGACTTGGTCGGTGCCCCCTCATACTCTGTGTGTCTCCAGCCCCACCTCCTTGTCGGTGCCTTTCCTCTGCACACAGAACGTCCCACCCCTTCCTCCCTGTCCACCCGGAGCCGAGCAGTCCCCCAGGCACTGAGCCGTCCACGGGCGAACCTTTCCACACCTGCACAGCTGGAGTACCTGGCTGACGCCAAGAGGCATGTGGAGGGAGGGGAGGGGTTGGGGGTGGATCAGGCCCCTCCAGGGACAGTGATGGCCTTGGTGGGTTGGTCCCTCTCACCGCTCTCCATTTCTCTTCCTCAAAAATGGGGAAAGCTGGGCTGGAGGTCCCAGAGCAAGGGGTCCGCAGGCTCAGTTTCTGGCGAGAGCATCTTCTTCCTGTTTTCTGGCTGGCAGAGGGCCGTGGTCTGGGCCTGGAAACACATGCTCTCCCCGCTGCCCTCAGCTGGGTGTCCCTTTGCTCGGGTGTCCCTTCTTATAAGGACACTAACTCTATGAGATCAGGGCCCGCCCTCATGACCTCTTTGACCTTAATTACTTTCTTGGAGGCCCCATCTCCAAACACGGCCACACTGAGTAACTTCGTCCCCACAGGAAGGAGGTGGGGGGCAGTACCACAGGGTCGTTGTCTGGAAAAAGCCTCACTGCTCTTCCTTCTGGTGGGGGTGCAGGTGACCCCTCCTTCACTGTTAGGAATAACCACCAGGTCTCAGTCTCCATTTCCCCCTTGTTCTGAGCTTCAGTTTTGTTTTTATATAAGACTCCCCCCGTCACTGTGGTTTTTCACCAGTGGGGCACCTGTGACCCTTGAGGCAAAGATGTATCCGGAGGGGTAAGAGTTTCACGCGTGTCGGGTGTCAGCCTGCTTCACCGGATGCCGCCTGAGCGCCCGGCCTCCCAACGGTCAGTGGAGCATGTGGGTTTCGTGACTTGTTCGTATGTAACATGAAAAACAAAGTACAGTCTCTGAAAATAGATAAATGTATAAACAACTGAAAAGGAAATTGTTAATTCGTGACAAAACAATACACATTTTTATGCCAAGCCAAGTATTTGTTATTTCACCTCTGTCCTGCCTCTGTCCGTCTCTACTCACATGCACACACGCATACACAGAAGGGCACACACACTTCTCCAGTATGTGTGGCAATATGGCAAATGAGTAGACGGTCTTTCTTCTTGAGTCACAACACATACGCAAACCAATGCAATCCAGACACTGGGACTCAGCCGAGGGAGCGTGAGATGCCCTGGCAACATGAGAAGGGGCGAGGTTTGCAGAAATGCCGCGGAGACACCCGTGCAAGCCCACGGGCTCTGCTTTCACGCCCCTCCTGCCCCAACCCCTGGCCCCACAGCGTCCACTCTTCCGTCTTCAACATTTTCGCAGATTTTACACGGGGGTGCGGGGGGGGCCTTGATGAATTTAAGCCTGGGCATTGTGCAGATTCCAGATTTCAAATGAATAACTCTTTCATTTAGTTAATAGCTGCAGCAGAGCCATAAAACCATAATGGTTTACGACTTTCAGGATATAACCTGCAACCACACACAATATAAATTACGTGACACCGCACTTTACCGCCCGTGAGGCTCAGGCAAGACCTCACCACTGGTCTGGAGCGTGGGGGTGGAGCGAACTGGTTTTCATTTTTTTACTTGTTGGCTAAAACAACACCTTCTGACCCAGGAAGCCACATTCGTGACGGGAGGCGCCCACACCACTGTGTGCATGCAGTCGTGACCATGAAGGGGACCTATTAACAACTCGTGGAGGTGGGCGCTCCGATTCTCCCTCATCCCACGTTGCTGCTCCCAGCCCCAGGCGAAGCAAACCCCGTGTCTGCTACAGACGCTACAGTCGTTTTCAAGGAGACGGATGTCACCGGAAACACGGGGCGTGGGCGAGGGTGTGGGCTGCGCTGGGCTGACTCCGCAGAACTCGCGTTGGTTTCTGTTATCGACTGAGAATAGTTGGAGGGCGTTATCCTTCCGCGGTGAGGCGTGCGGCCTGAGTCCGGCCTTACATCCAGGTTTGACGTGCGGCCCCTGCACCAGGAGCAGAGGATGAGCCCTGAGTCTGTAAATGGTCCATCTAAATAAAAAATGAAGGTAATAGAGCTTCAGAAAATTGTTAAGGGCCAGAGGGAGAGAGTGTGGCTGGCCGGCTTTTGCAATGACAAAAGGCCACTCACTCCGCAGCTGCACCTGCTACCCTAGGAGTGCGGGTTTCTGAAGAGGCCTGCACTCCCATCTGCATATCAAATAGCTGATCGGTGGGTGAGGTCATTCATTTCCCGGTCTGCCTGTGTGCTGTGCTAGGGGTGGGCTGCAGCCTAGCCCTGGGCCACGGGGTCCCTGCAGGCGCCTAGGGGGGCAGCCCCCTTCTCCCATCCGGAATTCAAATCCGGGATTGACTTGCAGGAGTAAATCTCTGAGCTCAGTGCTGCGTCAGTACGTTCGAAGCCTGGGCGATGGTCGGCCAGGGAGCCTGTTCTTTAGTGACTTTGCTTCATCCGCTTAGATGTTGTGGGAGCAAACGGGTCACCCAGTTCGCATCTCTGTCTCTTCCTCGCTGTCACGCGGAGGGGTGACGCTTTGCCGCAGAAGCACGTGCGGCTTTGGGCGCGCTGAGGAACGAACAGCTTACAGTTCGAGCGGCGGTGAAGGAGAAGTGAGACATAACGAGGTGCCCTCTCCCTGGAAATGTGCAGATAGAGGGCGGCCAGATTCAGATCACCGATTCCCACTTTCGACAAAACTTCGTTACACTAGAATTTTGTTCATTTCAGGCTCTTTCTGTGTGTGTGCACGCATGCATACCCACTTATTTATCTGAGTCCACACACACTCAACACACACACTTCAACCGCAGACTCTGCGCAAGACGAACCCCTAGAGTGAAGTCGTGAACAGCCAGCCAACCCTGCCAGACCGTCTTGGTGGGCTTGGCCAAGGGGGGCGGTCTTTCTCCCTGGCCTGCTTCTGTAAACTCTGGTTCCCTATGGCTTCATGGTTTTGATTATTGGAAAAATTTCTGGAGCAGAATTCTCTAAAATTTAGAAATTAGGCACCAGAATAAAAATTTAGTTGACATGCACAGAAGATGAAGCCCCTATGCCAGAGGTACTAATATTACCATAGATCCTTTCTTGGGATAAACATCTTTTATTGTTCTCCCCTGGTTCATTACAGCTTTTCAGTATACAGTTGCTGTTTCCAGCTATTGGAATAGCTTTTCAGATGAGGAACATCCTAGAAGGCGGAAGAAAGCTTGTCCCCCTAACTGTGAATAACTACAGTAATGCAGGGACAAGGGCAGGAGAGAACAAAGGCCAGGGCTCACGATTTCTCTTCGGTGCCTGCCTTGGACAGGGGAAATCAAACACTGGAACCCTAACATTGGCAATTTTAGAAAGTTTTTTCAGTTGGGTGTGGTTGGTAAGAGAGGCTTCTCTGATTACAGGGGCGGAGCTGGGGGGGGCGAGTATTTGCAGGGTAGGTGTAAGTAAACCTGTAAACAGTGAAACCAATGAAACACTACTTCCTGGTACATGTATAAGCTTGGCAGTTGTATCAGGTAATGTTGAGATACATTTTTAATGTCTTTGCAAAACTGACATAAACGTGTGGGCAGGATGACCTGTATTTGCTTAAGAGTTTCAAGTTCATGATCCCTTCAAAGACTTCACTGCGGTCTGTCAAGTCTCCCTCTCTTCGCAGGCAGAAACTGAGGCTGCAGAAGCAGCCAGGATTCAAGGTCACTGAGCATGCACAGAGCTGGGGAGAATTTGGTCTCCTCACTCTCCCGAGGGCGCTCTGCCCTGTTGTCACCTTCCCCGGAAGCTACCTCTGCTCCCATAGCTGTTGGGGACTGCAGGCTGGGCACAGAAAGGAATATTACTATAGGATAATTTTGCAGGGAGTCCATGATCTATATACCAAAGGGCGCTTGTGTAATTAGAAAGTAATCCTATTTTTCAAAGTGGCAGTTTTAACATATGAAAACACACACAACAGCGAAATGCTGCGTTTCTTCAACCCGGTTCTGGAAACACAGTCTGGTCGTGCCTGTCAGGGAAGAGAGAGGGTGTCACTTTGTCCCAGAGATGGGCTGTAAAGGGCTCCCGGACACCGAGCATCACCCACTGGAGATGAATTCTTGTGCATGCAGCATCGAGTCATAAAAGATTAGCAAGGCAAGGTGCCCCCCAAAGCCCAGGAGGGGTCTGATTTGCATCTAGATATAGCCCGATCTCTGACCTTTCCTGCAGACCAAACGCCCTTTGAAATCGAGGCTCTCGGCCACAGATTAATGAGCCATAGGCAGGCCCGTTGGCCTCCTGATGCTGCTCAGAGAATTAATTCGACTTCTGCAGCAGCGAAGAGGTTAACGTCAGTCATCTCCTAGGCAACCAGCGGCGACAGCCCACCGTGAGTCTTGCGGAGATTACTGGTCTGCTGGTTAATAAAGTGAATGCTGATTGCTATTGATGGTTCTTTCTCTCTCAGTCCGTTTTTCTGTTGCTGTGTTGAAGTTAATACCAACTAGCACGTTATAAATGCAGGGACAGTCTCCTTGCTGGAGAGGACTTGAGATGTAAAACAACGTAACAGCAGCATTTGTAAAAATGTTGTAACAGTGAGTGCATTTACAATCACTCAGATCTAAATATTGTCGATGTGAAATGGCCACAAGGAAAGGGCCCCACGGTGTACCCGCCCTGCGAAACAATTTGTAAAGCTGCACCCACCTTGCCCTTCACAAATGAGAAGAGGTTTAATTTCTGCAAATCACACCAAACTTGACTTGGAGGTATTGGATATTTTGTGATATATTTGCATTTTTTTTTGTTCTTAAACTGGAATCTTGATTTTAAAAATAAACCAAAGCAGACTCGCATGTGCATCCCACTCACTGACACACATAACGCGATTCATTCAAAGGCCCTCCCGCCTTTCCCCTCTTTCCGGGAAGCCGCCCCGCGCCTGGTGCTGTTGACGCGGTGGTGCGTTACCGCCGAGGAGCAGCTCCTCCGCGTGGAGACCAGGCGGGGAAACACAACCCTCCCCAAGGCTGTGCGGGCTGGGTGGGGGTGGGGGCTGCGTCGGGAAGAACCCGCGGCGTTGCCCAGGCGCCCGGCGCTGCCAGAGGCGCCGGCTGTGCGGCGTTCTCATGCTCCCAGCCTGACTTTCTCTGGGGCGGGCTGGCTCCCCCACGCAGGATACACCACTCACACAGCGGCAGGCTGCGTTTGTTTCTTGGCTCTCTGATTATTTCCCCCTAATAAAACTGGTAATGGTTTACGTGCAAAAAAAAAAAAAAAAAAGACAATTACTTCCATGACCAATGGCAGGGCACAGGGAGGTGTGGAGATTCAACGCGGTGGACGTGGCGTCACAAACACGGCCACGATTTCCCCACAGCAGCAGGAGCGGAGCTGATCAGCGGAAGGGGCCGAGGAGAGGAGCTTCCTTAACAAAGGGCCGACGCGCAGGGTTGGCAGGAGCTGCTATTGTACAAAAGAGCTTTGTTAAGCCAGGTCTTTAATTCCGGGAGGAGCCCTAATGCATACCCCGCAGCAGGCTGGGTCTCCCACACCCGCTACCCCCACAGCATCTCTCAGATACCCCTTTGTTGCTGGAGACAGCGATGGGAATCAAAGGCTGGCTCCCCCCACCCCGCCCCCAATCACCTCCCAGTATTCTGCCGTCCCGACGGTGCCTGAGATTAAGAAAATCAACAACATGACTCCTGAATCTAATGAAGAGACAAAGGATGTATCAGATGTTTTTTTGTGTGCGTGTGCCAAGTATATACTGTAGCAGTAAATTCTGTGACGTTCTTTCCAGCGGTGGTGCAGGACCCCGAGCGTCCCTTAATGGGATTTATGCTTTCTAGAGGCCCGGCCCGCTGGATAAAGGGGACAGAGAGTTCCCGTGGTAACCAGAGCCCCATCCGTCCCCAAGGACCGGCGAGCTCCTCCTGAGCATAAAACAGGCTAGGGGAGGGAACACGGGCGCTTATACATAAACATGACGCTCATGTCTGGAAGCCAAAGGTATCCAGCCTCAGAGCGCATTTATATTTTCTGATTGCTGGGCCAGACCCTCCTGTTCAATCTTCCCTTTGAAACCTCTGCAACCGGGAAGCAAGGAAATCTGCATTCTTTTTCCAGACTCAAACCCACTGCCAGTCGAATGTCACCGGGCCGCCACGGAGCACGGAGGAAGCAGAGGGCTTTCTGCATCTGCTCGATTGAAAAGGTTATTGCACGGTCTGGAGAAGCCTCCTGAGCTGCGGGCAGAGCCCAGGGCTGCGCCCGGAACGCAGGCGTTGCTAGGAGACCAGCGCAGCGCGCAGCCGCATTGGCTGGCGTTCTCGCTAATTGACAGCTCCTCACCCTAAGGGGCTAATTCTAACCTTGAGAGCAGGACTCTAACGAGAGGGCAGCGCGCCTTCGCCCCTCTTTCGGGCCAAGGCAAGGAGATTACTGGCGCCCCGCGTTGCTGGGGTTTTGTTGTGCTTCTTTGGGACAGAGGCGCAGGGAGGCACTGGCTGCTGCCTGCAGGTCCTCGCCTCGGTGCATCCCCCGGCTTGGGCGATCCCTGCCACCTGAATAAACTTTCTTTCCCTTAAGATGGTCTCCCTTTGAGATTACCAAGGGTATGCAAGGAGGGCAAGCCTTGACTGGGCTTTCAATGACTTGGAATTTGAGCAGGGAAGGTGGGTTTCTTAAAAGAAAAGCGGGGGGAGGGGTTGGGGGAAGGGGAACGAAAGGGAAGAAAAAGAAAGAAAACACCAGATCTCCATGTTCAAACGCTGACTCCTCCCCCCACGCAATAGCGTTCCCTGCAGTCTGTGCAGCTTTCGGGCTTGCAGGCAGACCACGAAGCCTGGAGCCACAAAAGGAAGAGATTAGCGGGCCTGGAGAAGGACCTGTGTTCCTGTGGCCGATCCTGCGCGGTGACTTCTTTTTCTGAACGAAACAACCTAGATCAATGCAATTTACAGGAAGCCCGAAGCTCGCGCACCCGGGGGCTGGCCGGTGCACCCTTCGCCTTTGCGAGGCTTCTCCCGGGCGAGATGGTGTGAAAGGAAAGCCGCGGCCGGCGAGGCGCCGGCACCAGGGAGCCTCTGACGCGGGACCCAGCGCGGAAGGCCGGTCCCGGCGTTTGTGCCCGGACCTCGCCCCACCCCTAAACGCGAGCGGCCAATTACAAAGAAATCACCGCCGTCCTGCACTGTGACTCTAAACAATGTAATTTTAAGGAGAGAACCCCCGATTGTAACATTGCCTGCCAGAGGGAAATGGTGACGGTGGGTGTTTTTCTGCTTAATACACATAGTTTAACCATGGAACATTCCGTTTCATTAGAGGCTGTAACAATTGGAACGAGACGGTGTTTCTTTTGCACAAGGGGAGGGTTGCCGAAGGCTCGTTCAGTGGCGAGTACGTTCTGGGAGATTTAACGGAGAAAATACCTGCGGAGTCAAGACAGAGATCAGAGCCCGCCCTTTGTGAGCACGAGCCCCGAGCACGCGGCGGAGGGCACTGGGGGTGGAGGCAAAGACCAAATCAAAGCACGTGCTGGAGAAAAATCGTATGCTATTTTTTCTAAACACGTTTTATTGAACTCCCTGCAAAGCAGGGCTGTTTCCAAAGGGGATATTATGTTTAAATGCAACCTTTAACAGACAAAGAGAGAGAGGAAAAAAAAAACCTCCACAAACACCATCTTTGAGAGTTTTAATTACATATGTATCCAATTTATAAAAATGATTAAAAAAGAAAGAGGGCATATCTAGGAAAAATGAAAAATGTGAAAGATCAAAAGAGTCAAAAATAATAAGGCTTTCTTATAAATGCACATCAAAAATGTTGGTGTGTGTTTGGATATAATTTTAATTTAAGAAGAGCTGCCACAATAGCACAAAAATCCCATGCCCCGTCCCTAGGTTCACGGTGTGCGCTTTGCCCACTGCATTCTCATGTTTCCTCTGCGTGTGCACTTTGTGGTTTTGAGCCATTTGTTAATAAGCTGAAGCCAACATGTGCCTCTACCGCTAAATACTTCATTTTGATTTTCCGAAGAATGTTTTCTTGCATTATCGCTGAACACTTGTCCCTATAAGGAAATTCTAACAACACAAAACTCCTATGTCACTCACAATTTGTAATCAAATGTTCTCAGCTGTAAAAATTTCTACACCAAGACAGGTGGGAAGTTGATGGCACATCCCCCAGGACAGTGCTGGTCTCTGGTTGGAGGGGGGAGGCCTCCCCAGCTGCATCGGGGCGCCAGGTGCCAGTTCCGGGGTGTCCCCCATGCAGGAATAGCCCCCTATTTTTCCATATCACCTATTGCAAAGACCCATAATGCTCATTTAAAGTAAATATCTTGTAAGAAATCTTGATCTTATACAAAATGGGCAATGTTATTTTGCAGAAATACAGGTGCTTATTTCTTACCCATGGAGGGCGGGGCCTCTTCCGTTAGGGGTTGGAGGGGGATGAGACAGGGAGAGGAAAGAAAGGGTAAGAGTATATAGTACGGTCAGGATGAAAAGAAATAAAACTTTGTAGGGAAAAGCAGGGCATATGTAATTTTAAAAATTAAGTTTCTGTATCATTTTATGATCATGAACATGGTTTTGTAAAAAGGAATCCTCTTGCCATTGCAAACAGCATGTTGCTCCTCTGGGCCGCCCAGCTGTCTTGGGTCCAGATACTGTGTTGCCTCTCTGACGTCCCCGTCGGCTGGAGAAGTGACGATGTTCTCCGCGTGGTACCGGCTTTCGTGCACACGCGTGTAGACGTAGGTCCGAGCTCGGAGAGGGTGGCGCGTCCCACAGAGCCATGCCCGTGGCTGCAGTGGTCGCCGTTTCCAGACCTCTCCTAACTCCACACAAGTCGGCACAATGCCAGGGTCCTGGCAGGTGGACAGAAAACCACCCCCTAGCTCCTTCCACATTCCCTGCGCATCTGTGATAGGGGTATTCCGTGTTCCCTGACTCCGTGAAGCTTCCCGTGTGCTCACACCCTGACGTTCTTGACAAGCGACAAAGCAAACGCCCCTGCAGCCGCTGTGGGGGCAAGCTCTGCTCGTGCGCACGTGCGGGTGCAGCAGCTGACGGCGCGTCTGCCCTTCAAGACAGCGCCTGCCGCTTTCTTCCGGGGGCGATTCGTTACAAGCCAGCTTTAAATTTATTTTTCAAAGCTTAGCATTTCTGTTTCAAAGTAACCCCTGACTCCAGGTGCCAGCCTCTTGGGCAAGGTGGGATGCGGGCAGGGGGCTTCTGTCCGGAAGGCGGCCCTCCTGGAATGGAGTCTGCCAGGGAGGAGGGTCCGGCACCCACGTGTCTGCGGGCAGCTGCGTGGGAGGTGCAGGCGTGTTCAGATCCCACGGAAAGATGCTTTTAGCAGCGATTCCCAGCTCCTCATTGTTGGCGAAGATGAGAGGGAAGGGGTTCCTCCAGCTCCGATAAACCGAGGGGAGAGAACCCCTGGGCTGATCACCAAGCATCTGGTGGCCCCACCGAGTCTCCAAGCGGAATAGTGAGCATGTGGAGAACACACGTTATAGATGATTGTTATACAGTCATTTTTTATCTTTTAAGAGGCTAAGCAGGGCTAGGTGGAGTCACCTGCCTGTCACCGTCCACTTAGTTATGTGTAACGCGGTAGTGACGCGTCCCTGATTCTCCACGCACACACAGCTGGCAGGTGACGCTGGAGGATTCCAGCAGGTGCGCGCCCCTGCGCCTCTCGGATGAAGAGGAAAAGTGCCCTTAGCTCACAGGGAAAGGAGGCGCGAGAAATCGGAGCCAGGCGATCAGGGCTGAGAGGGAGGCAGGACTCAAGCGCGCTCCCACCCAGGACATGCGCGTGGTCTGCTGGACTAGTGCCTTCAGGTTAACGGCACACTTGGAGGTTTTCAGCACACACCCGGGTCACTTTATCTTATCTCTAAGTGTAGCCATCCATCAGCCCTGCTGTCTTCTCCGTCATCCCTCTGACCCCGGCCGCGGTCCCTGCGGCAGTGCTTGTAAACACTCACGGACACCCACCACGCCATCAGCGCGGATGGGCTTCCCCCTGCAAGCTGCCCTTCATGGTGGGCAAAGAGGGTCCCAGGATGTGACAACGCGCAGCACTGAAGTGCCCCGTAGATGTCACCGGGTTTTGTTATCCACTCTGCACCCTCTCTGACTGCCGTGTACTGTGCTTTCGCCCTCGCAAGCATCAGGGCGCCCGACCGCTCGCCTGCACGTGAATATTCCTCAGGCTCTCTAGAGGCTGAAGTCATGGGATTCATTCCTGGAGGGTTCCTTTCCTTTGCTATTTTCTTCTCAGAAAGATCACCCTTCTCCAGAATGTCCCCTTTGGGTTTGCTTTGAGTTCGGGGCTTTTGGTTCCTGCCAGCGTCCAATGTGCTGTTGCGTCCATGTGCCCGTTAGTTCACGATTAACAGCGCTCAGACAGGACGGCTGCTCAGGGGCCGGTTTTGAAACCCTGAGCCCCAAACGATTACTGTGGAATTTCCTGTTTAGTAGGAATAGCAGGGCAGATCCTGGGAGGGCAGAGCGGGCGGCGGGGTTGGAGGGGAGCCTTTCTTTCAGCCCGTCAAGTGCTAAGTCGGGGTTTTCTCTGGCTCTGGTAGAGATGTACAGAGAAGCTGGCTGGCTTTCTTGCTGATTCTCTGGGTCGAAGATTTTATTAGATAAAAAATAAAGTAGAAACAAACAATCGTTTCCTGTGCTCTGCCTGGAGTTGGAGATGTAAAACCGCCCTGACCTTGAGGAACTGGAAAACCCCTAGCTGTTAATTGGGGTGTTGGGTGCTGCCAGCCAGGCCGGCTGGGGGGGGGGCTTGTGGAAACTGTTAGGGGGTCACAGACAAGGGAACCTGCTGTTCCTGGGGAGTCAGGGGTGACTACCCGGGGAGGTGACATCTGCACTGTAACTGGACAACGGGGCGGGGCTTTCCTCAGCAGTCAAAGGAGAAATCTCACTCCGGGGCGGGGGGAGGAGTTTCTGGACTTGGTCCAGAATGAGGGCTTAGATGCGCTGTAGGTGGGGCTTGGAGCCCAGAGAAGAGGCGTAAAGTTTGGCCCGGGGTGTGCGGTCGCCTGGGTTGGGGCGCCAGAGTGGAGTGTGCGCCTGGGGTTGGTAGGTGGCGCACCTGCTGTGAGTGATGCTATGTTAGGCACGCGGGTGCTGCGCTCGGCCCGACAGGATGCTCCACAATCCGTGCTGAATCCCCGGAGACTTTCTCCGGTGACGGTGCTGTGAAATGACAAGACGTGTCACCACCGCAGCTCAGAGCTGGGCCGCATGAATGGGGTCAGCCCTCCACCCGGCTGTCTGGGAATATCGCTCTGCGTACATGTGGGTTGAGTCACGGCTTTCCGGCTATCAGCTGGGTCGAGGGTCTGGTGCTCAGGGATGTCCTTGCTGTTAGGAGCCTGTGAGACTGCACCAGGCGGGACTCACCGTCACCCCCACTGGACTTGCGCCCAGGTCTGGACACCCTGCGTGCCCACGAGGCAGGTTAGACAAACCCACACGGCGAGGCAGTCCACGAAATAACCGGCCTGTGCCCTTCCGTCAGTGAAGCCTGCATTTTCTGACTTGTACCGTTGGTTTCCTGACACTGATGATCGTGTGTTGTTTTTCATGCAGAATTCTTTATTTTGGAAGACTGGCACTGAACTATTAGGATTAAAGGAATACTTTGTCTGCCACTTATGTCTAAATAGTTCAGAAAAAGTATGTAACTGGTGGTGTGTATGTGTGTGAGAGAGAGGGAGGAGGGAGGCGGTGTCTGGTGGGGTGAGAACTGCTCTGCAGCCCACCCTCAGATGTGCCGTCTCTCCCAGGGGCACCTCCTTCTCCTCCAGTGCCCATTTGCTTGTCCTGGGATGAAAGCCCTGCCCGGTTGGTCCCCTGGCCCCCAGGAGAAGGGCAGTGGCTGCAGACAGTGCTCTCCGTCTGGCCCCTGGCTCCCTGGGCCCCAGGGAGGCGGGATGCTCCTCCTGCTCCGAGCACGGCTGCCTTAGGCTGGTCCTCCCTCAGGGTGTGTCCCTGCCCTCTGGTCTCCTCGCTGTCACCTGCGCCTAGTTGCATTTTATCCGTAGAAGCTGCATCTGTCCTCTGCCGTCATCCACGTGCCCAGGAGGCGCAGCTTCCGTTGCCTAGCTACACCCCACCAACCCACTCCGGACTGCCCTGATGACCCAGAGGGCGCACACGTGGTAGGGAAGGCTGCTGCGGCCTCATGTGCCATTGCCCTCAGGAGGAGTTATCGGGCCTGGAGGGTGAGATCCTGTCAGTACCGAGACTCCTGCTCACCTCTGCAGCCCCGGACAGCCAGGTCCCTTCGTCTGCATGCCTCCCTTCCCAGGGCAGGCTGTCCTGCAGCAGCATGGAGCTCCACCTGGCTGGCTGGCTGGCTGGCTGGCGGAGGCTACGGGCCCTGTCCTCTGTGGTGTGGCAGCTGGGGAGTGCAGCTGTGCCGGGCTGCTGAGCTCTGTGCCATCTGGCCGGGCCTCCCCGACTTCCCCACCAGGGCGACTGTGCAGCCCGCACGGTGGAGGCAGCTCCACTCACCCCCATGCAGAGTGGGTGACAATATGGGCCTATGTGCATCGGGAGCAGAGGATCCCTGGAACTCTCCCATCTAAGATGATGCCCTTCATTCCAGGAAAGAGAATGTGAAGCCACTGTTACCGTAAACCCGTGACTGGGACAGGCTTCTCTGATTCGGCTTCTGTGACTTAGGGTGGGAGTCCCGAGCTGCTGATGGCTTTAACTGTTCTTCCCTGCCTCAGGGACAGAGGGAGGGGCTCCGGCGGTGCTGGCCCACCAGCTCCGGTGGCCTGAGCCCAGAGCCTATCCCCAGATTCGGGCCGTCTGGGGTCCTAAGCTGTCCGCATCCAGCCCGTTTATGTGTCCATTCCGGGGCCCCATCCTTTCTGTGAGTCTCGCTTTCTACACTGTTCACACCCGGCCATCACTGTAGTTTCTCTCCTTGCTTATTAAAAAAGAAGTTTTGTCTTTAAGTCTCCTTAAATTCGAGGTCCCGTCTTTCAATCCAATGGCTCCCTAGTCAGTGAGTTGAAAATAGTCACCAGGCAGAGAATAGACCTGTTCCCTTCCTGGCGTTGTTCCTTGTGATGGCGACGCAAAACGCGTCCGCCCCGCTCTGACGCTGCGGTTTTATGTCCTATACCAAGGGCGTATGCACCTTGTAAGATGATTTCGATGATTAGAGTAATTGCGTAATTAACTCATACATTATATTTGCCATGTATAGTGCGCACTTTTTTGCCCAAACCTTTGAGGGAAAAAATAGGGAGGCACGTCACACACGGGTGGTACCTGACATCCCAGGTAGCGTCTGTTCTTGTGTTCCGTGATTATTTGTTCTATAAAATTTATTGTACCATAATATGTTAAAAAACAAATGCCAAAATCCCCTTTCAGTACAAAAAAACAAATATCTAAATATAAATAAATTGAATTAAAAAATTGGAAGATTTCTTTCCCCTGAAAGTTTGGGCCAAAAACGTGGGTACGCACTGCACACAAGAGTGCTTATACATGGCATCACACCCCCGGCACACAGTAGGAGCACAACAAGAGTGAGTGCAGTTTCTGGCCTCCTCATGAATGCTTTGACAGTGCCCTGCCCACCCTCGCCTCTGTCATCCTCCGAGTAGACAACACCTACCCCTGCGTCTGCGCTGAACACCGTGGAAACCCAGGTGTGTCCTGCTGCCTCCCCTCTGCTGTTTCAGACGCTTACCTGGCAGCCATCCCGGCAGAGCCGTTTCTGGTTCTTTCGCTCTGCTCTCACACGGGCTGGGCATCTCACAGAGACAAACTGGCTCCCCACGTGCAGGTAGCAGCCCTGCAAGGCCGTGGATTAAATAATTCGTCTTACTAATAGGAGAGGGCGCAGCACTCCCGATTTCTGATCAATATGTAAATGAGCCGATTTACAGCAGCTAATAGAGCGCTCCCCACACCGAAGGGCTTCCTTCCGTTCGTGTTCCTGATGGAGGGAGGGATCGCAGGAGCCTCGGGATTCTTGCATTTCAATCCTGGTGACAAACAGAAATAATTTCCACGTGCTAGTCCTCTCTCTCTTCCATTATCACACAACCAGCGTGGCACCGATTTTCAATGGGAAGATGCTCTTCCCACTCCCTACCCC
>PVKM010018817.1:0-24738 GCA_004027735.1 Carollia perspicillata | reverse complement strand
CTTTTCAAAGCATAAATACAATATGGAGTCACGCATTATCCCAACCATCCTAAATTTCCATTTAGCAGAATTCCACCTAGTAAGATTTGAAACCCTTACTAAATGCTTCAACAAACAAAACTGATGCAAGTGATTCTTCAGCAGGATTTATGGTAGAAAAAGAGCTGAAAACTTCCCCAACTTGCAAGTTTGTCTCAGTTTTTAAAAAAAAACCTTAACTGAGCCCTGGCCAATGTGGCTCAGTGGATTGGGTGCCAGCCTGTGAACCAAAGGGTCGATGGTTCAATTCCCAGTCTAGGGCACATGCCTGGGTTGTGGGCCAGGTCCCCAGTAGGGGGTACATGAGAGGCAACCACACATTGATGTTTCTCTTCCTCTCTTTTTCCCTCCCTTCCCCTCTGTTTAAATTTAAGTAAATAAAATGTATTTAAAGAAAATCTTAACTGACACATTGATTTTAGCTGAAACAAGATCTAAGGCCAATGCACGAACTTTGTCACGTGATCCATCAAAACTAAAGCAGTTCTGTGTTTTAGTGACTTGACCATATTCAGATTGTCTTGTCAAGTTTTTTTGGCAATGTATGCTGGCTAACCCCTGCCATGTGTACTCATGGCAGAGTAAGCCATACTGGTAAGTCACTTAGTCACATGTAAATTATAGCCTCTTCTATCTATCTAATGATTGAGTATGGGTGGGTTTGTTTCTTTTTAAACATACAGTATGCTAAATCAGGCAGGAAGTGGTGGTTTTCCTGCTAATAATAAGATGGGTATGTGTTTTTTATTATTATTTTTAAAACACAGTTGGCCCTCTGTATCCACACCCCTGGATCCAACTAACTTGAATTAGAAATATTCGGAAAAAAAATCCCAGAAAGTTCCAAAAAGCAAAATTTGAATCTGCTATGCAATAAGCACTAAGCTAATACATACAAATTGATGTGGACTACATCCTGCTGTAGCCCATATGTAAATGTAGGATACATGCAAATATTACACTATATATAGAGACTTGAGCATCTGTGGATTTTGGTATCCAAGGCGGGGGGAGGGTTCTGGAACCAATTCCCCATAGCCAAGGAGCAACTGTAATTAGCTTCATTGACTCAAGTATAATTTACAGGCAATAAAATCCACTCATTTAAGTGTACCGTTCACTGAGTTTTGCCAAAGGTTAACAGTGTGTAACCACCAACGCCGTCAAAGTAGAGAATATTTCCATCACCCCAGAGGATCCTCGCCACCCCAAAGTTTCATTCTTTCCTCTACTCCCCACTGGCTCTGGACAATCCTGATTGTTTTTTGTCACTATATTTTTGTCTTTTTTAGAATTTCATATAATCATATGCTGTGCAAGTTCTTCTATGTCTAGGTTTTTGCAGTTAGCATGCTTCTGAAATTCATCCCTGTGGATAAGTGTATCTGTAACTATTTCTACTTATTACTTAGCAGCCCGCAAGATGGATATGCCAGAACTTGTTTATCCATTCATAAGGTAAAGGACATCTGGGTTGTTTCTGGCTGAGTATTGCATACAATTCTCTGCATGGACATGTGTGTTCTCTTCTCTTTAATAAATACCTGCAAGTGGGACTAATGGATCACATCCAATTCTATGTTTAACCTTTTTAGGAATGGCCAAACTGTTTTTCAGAGCAGCTGTAACATTATTTGCTCCCTGCCAGCAGTGTATGAGAGTTCTAGTTGCTCCGTATTCTCACCAGCATTTGGCATTGCATTTTTTTTATTTTCTCCATTCTAGCAGATACTTAATGGTAGCTCACTGTAGTTTTAACTTCCATTTCTCTAATGACTGATATTAGAACCTTTTTAAGTGCTTAAACATTCATATATCAGTATTTTCTTTGGTGAAGTGCCTAGTCAAATCTCTCGTGGTTTAAAAAAAACTATATTGTCTCCTTAATATTCAACGGAAAACTTCTTTATGTATTTTACTAAAGTCCTTTGTCAGAAAAATGTTTTGCAAATACTCTCCCCCAGTCTGTAACTAGCCTTTTCAATTTTCTTAACAGGGTCTTTGAACAGCAAAAGCTTTTAATTCGTGATAAAGTCCAACTTATGGTTCATTCCTTTTGTGTCCTAATAAATCTTTGCCTACCCCAGGAACACAAAGATCTACATTTTTTCAAGAAGTTTTAGTGTTGGGTCTCATTTGTTTAGGGCTATGAACCATTTATAATCAGAATAAGGTAAGGGTTAAGGTTCAATTTTTTTTCCACATGCACATCCAATTGTTCCAAGACCACTGGTGGAAAAGACTATCCTTTCTCCCTTGAATTATCTTGGCATCTTTGTAAAAAAAAATCGAGTTATCATACACACACACACACACATATATGTGTATGTGTGTATATATATATATATATATATATATATATATATATATATGAGTCTATTTCTGAACTCTCTATTCTCTTCAATTAATCTCATGCTCTCTTTATTATTTGTATCTTTAGAGTAAGTCTAAAAGTCACATAGGGTAGGTCTTCCAATTTTGTTCTATTCAAAATTATTTTGGCTATTCATAGATCCTTTGTATTTTCATATAAATTTTAGAATCACCTTATCAATTTCAATAAGATTTAGCAATTTCTACAAAATTTGCTGAGACTTTGATATGGGTTGAGGTGACTCTATACGTCAATTTGGGGAGATCTGACTTAATAAGATTTAAGTCTTCCAATCATGCACATGGCTTATTGTTCAATTTATTTGGGTCTTTTAAAATTCCTTTTAGCAACATTTTGTAGCTTTCAGTGTACAAATCTTTCATACATTTCTTAAACTTAGCCATCAAGTTTTCATTTTTTTGATGCCATTATGAAGAACATTTTAAATTCAATTTCAATTGTTCATCACTAGTGTACCGAAATCCTGCAACCTTAATAAATGTGTTTATTAGTTCCAATAACTTTTCTTTGGTTTACTTATTTAGGACTTTCTATCTGTACAATTATGCCATTTGCAAATAAAGACAGTTTATCCTTCCTTTCAATATGTATGTTAATTATTTTTCTTGCTTATTGCATTGTCTGGAACTTCAAATACAATGGTAAACACAATATGGTAAGCAGAGCAGAAAATAGGAATTGACCTGCTGTTACAAGGTGAACATTCAAGTATGACATTTTAAAATTCAACTCAGAAAGGAAGCACATGCAGGAGAGGCACTTACAACCTAAATGAAAAAGTATTCACACACAAACAAAATAGCTCCTAAAACAAACCAACAATTAAAGGGAATCAAATGAGCCAATTTTACTACTTTAATTCTTACCACAATACTCATACAGGGCTATCCTAAACATGTGGCACACAAATAGTTCTTAAGACTTGGTCTATTTTAGGTTAAGTACTTATACTTAAGATTCAGATTCATGATCTATTCAGATTCAGGTCTATTTTAGGCTAAGTACTTATACTTAAGATTCAGATTTTGATACCTACCAGCATTTGCAACCAGTAATAGGGGTAGTTTTCCTCGTTCTATATCATCTTTAATCAGTTTTTCTAGGAGGGCAACATCCTGGGATCAAAAGACAAAACATGAAGTGACCAGAATAAAAGTTATACAATGAAAAATTACAACTTCCAAAAGAAGTGCACATGACTCATAAAATCAATCTTCAAAACTTTTTTAGTTTCTCTGATAAATACAAAAATCAAATAGTTTTTCTTGATTTTAAGTATGATTGAAGTTAAAACTGCATATATAAAGCCAACATTTTCTAGTTTTAAACATTTATGTTTAAAGAAAATGTTCTCTCAATCACCAAAACCAGCCAAAAATGTATCTCTAATATTACTTATTAATGCACCTAAATTAATGCACAGAAAAATCAAACTATCTTGAAAAAAGAAATGCAGCCCTGGCCAGGTAGCTCAGTTGGCTGGAGTGTTGTCCAGATGCACCTAGTCTGTGGGTTAAATTTCTGGTCGGGGTGCATGCAGGAAGCAACCAATAAGTGTGTGGATGCATGGAACAACAAATAGATGTTTCTCTCTCTCTTTCTCTGAAATCAATAAATAAAACAAAATAAAAAAAAAACATTAAAAAGAAGTGCAGAACCCCAAAGCCTATCCCTTTGTGTCTGGCTTTAGTGTATAATGGGAAGACCAAAGCAATAAATGAATAGGCTAATAATTATCTGGAGGCTAATGAACACAACTTCAGTTAAAAGGAAGACAGTTTCAAAACACAATTCCGTATAATTTTATGAACCAAAAGAAGAACTCACCATCTGATGCTGGGATCCAAACATGGTGTTACAGGGCACACGAGACAAACAGGGGAAGGGCAAGCCAAGCTGTGAGAAGAAACATACAATTTTACAAGAAAGCTCTTTGTCACCATTCACTTACGCCCTCAAAAAATGTGGCCCTGAGACAAGTCACAGTTATTTTTTAAAGAATCTCTCTCCTTAGGAACTCTTAATATTATAAATAGATGTTAAAGCACATCTAGAAAGTTAAGCCAAGAGAACGGTGAATTTTCAGGAGCTGAGATGTCTTACAAGACAGCAGAGACAATGTAAAATTTTCTAAATAAGTCAACTAAATGAGTTACTATCTTTGGCATATTTTATATACCAACGAACAAAACACTTTTCCAAACTGGAAACTGAACCCTGAACACCTGGAGGATAATTTAGGGTCCTTCCTCCAAACATTAGTAACACCAGATAAAAACATTCAAAGAATACCTTATTTATGGGTCCACCCACTTCTAAAAAATCAATAAATATAAACTAGCAGATGTACATTTCTTAAAATAAATGAAATCAGTGTTATGAAGATAGTAATTTTCAGATTTTATGTTCTTTACTTTTAGCTTACAAATCCTTGTGGAGTTTATAGTTTTAGAATTGTTTAAAATAATTGCAGCCTACTGTTCTATATAAGACTTGGTAAAGTTTAAAGATCAAAAATTTAACAAGCACTTTATTTACCCTCTTTCCCCCTTAAAGGATTTATCTTTTAAGTTATGAAAGTAAAACCCAAATAATGCACACAATAAAAAAATACATATAGACACCCTGACTGGTGTGGCTCAATTGGTTAGGCATCATCCCTCAAAGTAAAAGGTCGCCAGTTCCATTCCCAGTCAGGACACATGCCTGAGTAGTGGGTTCAGTCCCACATTGAGGCATGTACAAGAGGCAACCAGCTGATGTTTCTCTTTCACATTGATGTTTCTCTCCCTCTCTTTCTCCCTCCCCTACCTCTAAATATAAATAAATAAAACCTAATATACATACACACACACACATATATATATAAATTAAAAGTGAAAATGCCCCTACATAAGCCGCCAATCCACCAGTGTTAACAGATTAGAATGGGACCTTCCAGACATTTTTTTAGGTATAAATATATTCATATATATTTTTCCAGGTATAAAAATACTTATATAAGTACGTAAACACTTTTGAACATATATATACTCTTCTGCCACCGGCCTTTCTCATTTAACAGGACACTGTCACACATCTTTTGGAGACAGGGCTGCTGTCCCCAAACAGCCTCAGATCCATTCGAGTCTGCCCTGCAGTGGGTATTCAATGAGTAAACTGTTTCACGTTTCTACTGGGACACTACTAAATTCTCCATTTTTTTACACCCTCGAGGAGAGGACATAACTTCTTGACACTAGTGACCATGGCTCAGAATCAACTTAAGCCCCTGAATTCCCCCCACCTATCTCCCCAGGGCTCTTCCACCTTAAGAAAGACAAACTCTCCAATCCTAAGGGTATTGCCTTAAAATATGCTTGGCCAAGAGACTTATTGTATTTTGCTGTGTATAATGCACACTTTTTTCCCCAAATTTCTGAGGGAAAAATAAGGATGTGCATTATTCATGGGCAACACTAAACTGTGGGTGTACACTAGACACGGGAGTGCATCATACATGGCAAAATATGATAATTTCTTATCTTGAGGCAGCCCCCTAATTGGGCTAAATTCACTATAAACGTTAGAAATAATAATGCTCTTTGATATAGTGCTTCTATATTGACTCTGAGAATCTGAGAAATATAACTCTAAATACAGAAAAAGCTTTATGCACAAAGATGCCCATAACAGTACTAAACAAAGTACTTTCTGTAACACTGGTCACAGAAAACAAGAGAATGTAAATGCTCTAATTGTCCAAAAGGGAAACAGTTAAAACACTATACACTCACTTGAAGGGATATTATGTGAAGACATTAAAAATAAACTTTACTTTGAAGAATTGTTAAAATATAATATATACTTGTTATAACAGTAAGTGAAAAAAGCCAGATATAATCATGTAAAAAACACATATCTAGCCTTTGATTAAAACCTGAAAAGAAATAAAGTAAAATATCAAATGTGGTTGCCTTTTGGCCAACTAAGTACATATATAAATTCATTAATATGCATTTATATGTTTTCTTATGATGAAAAAAACAAGCATATTAAAAAACCCATCTTTCTTTTCCACTTGAAAAGAACAGCAGCTAAAGAAATGGGTCTACACACTTTAAGAAGTTCCAGGACCAGACAAAACATCTAATCTTCAAAACGGCCACGTTACACCGCATTACCTGATTACAAAGGTACTGGCCCAGGCCGGGTCTGGCAGCAGCACTAAGATATATAACGGGTTTCTTGTTATATAACACGTTGAATCCATCTACTACAAAGTCTTCATAACGAGAATGAATGGCAAGCCTACAGATCTTTGCAAGTCCTTCTCTTTCTTCTTCATGGAAATAAGCACAGCCATTTTCATACCTGTTAAGAGACATCCATATATTGATTAATATGTTATTATTTCTGGTTCACTCTGATTTTACATCCTAATTTTGTAATCATGGAAGTAATTCTTTTCTCAGCCTAGAAACTGTCACCTAGATCAGTCAAAGGAGATAGAAATCACCTTCATCTTAGTTGGCTGACAACCCCTTATAGCTGAAGGTTAAAAGGAACCTTCTGTCCATTGAAGGAATCAATGACCTTTTGTCCATACCCAACTTCATACAAGGCAGAAAATATGAAAATCAGTAAAGAACAGGAGTCCCTCAGATATAAAAAGGCTGGATATCATGGTTTTGGCTTATTCTACAAGAAGGCTAGCACTGGATAACGCAGGCATGGTTCTTAGCAGAGTTTTAACTCTAAAACATCCAAAGTAAATAAAATTGTCAAAAACACTAATCAGGCTAACTTTTGCTTTCACTGCTATTTACTGGGCACTGCAAACCAAAGGGCCACTGGTTTGGTTCCCAGTCAGGGCACATGCCTGGGTTGTGGGCCAGTTACCAGTTGGGGGCATGTGAGAGGCAACCAATCTTGTCTTGTACATTGATGTTTTTCTCCCTCACTTCCCCTCTCTCTAAAATACATAAATAAAATACTTAAAACAAAAAAAAATTTTTCCCGCCCTGGCTGGTGTAGTTCAGTGGATTGAGTGCAGGCCTGAGAACCAAAGGATCGTGGTTCAATTCTCAGTCAGAGCACATGCCTGGGTTGCAGGCCAATTCCCAGCAGGGGATGCACGAGAGGCAGCCAACCATACACTGATACTTCTTTCCCTCACTCCTTCCCTTCCCCTCTAAAGAAAAATAAAATTAAAAGGAAAAATTTCCCCTTTGCAATATAGTTAGGCAAACTTACACTCTTACCAGGCCAATCTCTTTCCTGACATCTGAAAGTGAGTCTCCTAAGTTAAATGTTCCAATGTTAGGTAATCATTCCTTTTCCATAAAAGCATTAACATAAAAATACTACTGGTCCTATGTCTTCTGCTGAATTCTCAATCTGCTGTAATTCCTTAATAATGCCATCATTATCACAGTATAAAGCAAATTTCAATTTCACAACACCTACTCGTTTTCTTTATCTCACTTCCTTTCTAATAAAGCATAAGCTACAACTTTGATTAAAAATAGTTTAATCTGTTTCACTGCTCTACCTTCTACTGACATGTGCCAATCAGCAATTCAAGTAAGGAACTGCTGACATTATCCAACATGCATGTGCTTACATGTTCTCGGCTCTTATTTTTTTAAAGATTTTATTTATTTATTTTTAGAGAGGGAAAGGGAGGGAGAAAGGGCAACATCAATGTGTGGTTGCCTCTTGAGCACCCCCTACTGGGGACCTGGCCAACAACCCAGGCATGTGCCCTGACTGGGAAGCCAACTGGCGATCCTTTGGTTCATAGGACGGTGCTCAATGCACTGAGCCACACCAGCCAGGGCTCAGCTCTTTACATGCATGAATTCATTAGCTTATTTCTTCCCCAGAACAATGCCATGAAATAGATATTAATGCTATTTTCATTTAATAGATGAGGAAACTGAGGCATGGAGAGGTTAAGTAACCCTCCCAAGAGGAAGGGGAAGAGGCAACTCTGAACCCAGATAGTATAGTGCCAGAAAGGATCTGCCGCAGTCTATATCCACTTCATAAATATTTTTATCAGAAACTACTCATAATGTCTTTACCTGAAAATTCTGCATAGCCATAAGGTAGTGTCTGAAAGTATCCTAGTTGTAAGCTTTCTTAGCTTCTCTTTGTCCAGTGTTGAAATATAAGCTCCCAGACTATGTCCCAACAAAGCTATATGACCCAGTTCTCCAATACTCTGGATTCTGTTAATCAAAATTCATTAGATTAAAAATATATATTAGTAAAAACACACATAAAGAAGTAAAACTTTTAGAGACATTATTCCACAGAAATTTCTGTCAGACTGAAAATCCACTTAATGGCCTAAAAGGCACAAATTCAGATAAATTTGGAAAAGTCAATGCTTATAAAGTATTGACACTCTGGAGAAGAAAAACGTTTAAAAAATTAATTCCTAGGAGATAAATATCCTTCTATTTATTAAACATGTAATAAAAATACAAACTTTGTAACTGTTTCCTAAAATTTTTAAAAAATTAAATACCATCCATAAGAACTATGGAAAGGAGAGCTAAAATGTGCAGAAAACAATTTTTTAAAGAATCATTAGATGAAGATCAATTCCTTACATTAAATAGCTATTTATAACAAAAATGTAGCAAATTTAAAGGGAACTAGTTATTTATATGTAATTAAAACAAATGGACTAATTTCCCTTATAAAAATAACTGTAAGTCAATTTTTAAAAAGCCAAAAAAATCAAACAGGATACTGAGCAAAGGAGACAGTTCATAGAAAAAGAAATATAAATGGAGTTTAAAACATGCAAAAAGACACTTAACCTGGTTCACAAGAAACATGCAAATCAAAACTATGCTGAAGTATCATTTCTCACCTATCGGACTGTCAACAACCCTAAGTCTGCTAACACTCTTGCAGGCAAAGGTGTGGGGAAAGAGGTACTCTCACACCGTGCCGGTGGTACTGTAAACTGGCACAGGTTCCATGGAGGGAAATTTGGCAGTATCTAGCAAAATTAGAAATACACAAACTATCTGGCCCAGTAATCCCACTTTAGAACTTTCATATCCACAAACATTTGCTTCTCTGAGAAATTATACATGTACAAAGATATTGGCTGCAGCGATGTTTGCAACAGTAAAACACAACAAGGAGACTAGTCAAATAAAATGGGGTTCATCCACTCAAAGTAAAACCGAACAGTTCTTAAATGAGAAAACTACTTGTGTACTGATATGCAAAGAACTGCAAGACATAAATTTCAAAAGCAAGGTACAGAACAATGTGCATAGTATTTATGTACCGGAGGGGCCAAGTAAAGATATTTTGTTTGTGTATACATACGCATAAAATATTTCTGATAATACACAACATTGTCTATCTCTAAGGAGGAAACAAAGTAAGAGAGGCAGAGGTTAAGAAGGAAAACTGTCCTTGTGCACTGTTTTTATCTTTGAAATTTGAACTGGGAGACTGCATTACTTATTCAAAAAATTTTAATTTGAAATAATTAAAGAGAAAATGAAACTGAGTAAATAGCAAGACAGATGAAAAGAAAAATAAAACAAAGGGATGATTTACAGATAACGTGGCCTGCCCCCAATCAATTCAGTTGCAGCAATTCTCAGCAATCAGAAGCAGAAGCACAAGCGCAGAGCAATCAAAAGCAAAAAAATGCACAGCATCCCCACTTGGTACTTTTGCCAGGCCCTCCCAAAGACATGATACCATAAATTTTACAGGATTTAGTTGTAGTAAATGCCTTCCTTTTACAAAATATATTACCTGAAATATATAAATGTCTTTCCGAAAAGAATAAACATCCTCTTAACATCATACGCAACTCTGAATGAAACATAGCTAATTATTTCAGCAACTTGTAAGAATGCAATCACTTTCAAAATCAGTAACACATAATACTGTCAAAGAGAAGCTGCCAACCGTTCTCTATTACCCGGCATCCTGGGGCTCCTCATCTTCATCTCCATGCATCAGGTTCTGAACTAACTGAAGGATGTTCACCATATCTTGTCCACTGCAGGGGGGAAAAAAAAGAACTGATGGATAGGTGGAAATGGCACACATACCCAACCACTCTCTATTTCTCTCATCCAAACTAGCTCTGGTAAGTTTTTTTTGTTAAGTTTTCTTAACTGAGTAAGAATGTGTTTGAGATACAGTATACATCTTTTAAAAACAAACCTTAAGTTATTCACTGGAATTTTGATTACAATTGTACTTGTAATTGATTAAATCTTCTACTTAATCTGAGATTGAAGTTTTTTAATTTCACCAGTATTACTTAAGCAGTATTTCTCTACCTGTTCATTGGAATCCTGAAGAATAAGCATGTCATGAGAGCCAAAACTGTCCTTATGAGATGCTGAAGGTCACAGAAGCAGCGAGAATACTCCAATGCCACTGGTATATTCAGCTTCCCTCCATGTAGGCATCTTGTCTGTTTGTTCTAACAGACTTAAAGATGCAATGCAAGTATCATCTATTACCACCTCTTCCCCAAGCTGGGAAACTGGAGATCTGCTTAGAGTATAAACAGATTTACTTCTATCCAAAATACGTTACTAAGTGCTCATCACATGAGGTGGTGAACTTCTGGGAAGAATGTGAATGGCTAAATTAGTAAGCAATGTCAAAATGGATACATGTAATGTGAAAATATCATTGCTCCATTAATGAAAATATGACTAATAAAAAGTTTTCTCTTTTGAAAAAGAAGCACTGTTTGTCCAATACCCATCCTCCCAAGGTGCTGACCTTCACGCTGGAGGGGCTCTGGTCCTTGGACGCTCTGTAGAGATTAGGCTGTGTGCCTAGCCATATGACCTTGAGCAAGTTATTGAAACTCCCTAAGCCCAACATTAAGGAATTGTGAGGATGCAATCATTGCATGTACAGCATTTAACGCTTAGCCTGGCATAGTGCTATCTCAGATGTTGGCTACGAGCACTATTAAGTGTGAATACACCTGACCAGTAGCATTAATATTCTCCCATTCTAAGAATTACGGATGGTCTTGGTCGTATCTCCTCTAGGAAAACCTCTAGGAAAACTTCTAAGGATCAGTAGAACTCCTTAATTCCGTTCAGGAAATTTACTGCTCTCAGAAAATTAACAGAACTTGGTTCCTGTTCTGACCTGTAGAACACACTGCACATCTGGAGGGCTTCAAACCAGGACCACTCAAATTATAAGCAGGAGTGCCTATTCTGAAATAGTGGTTATCTGGGTGTGTTAGATGTGATATTTATTGACACACTGTTCTTCTGCAACTTTGTACATATTTATATTCAGGTCAAAGGGCAATTTAAGGGAGTTGTAATATTTACTTATGTGCAGTTTCCTGGTTATAAAACAAAAAAAATAAGCCCTTGTATGAGGAAAGGCTGAAATTTTAAGTACAAATTCAGTGCTAACATCCTGTGAAAATTTTAGTCAGCTAATTATTTTTCTAATATTTTCCCTGCTAGCTCAAACCGTAAACACTTGACAAGTTTGCTTTGGTTGCTAAAAAATAAGTCACTCTGCCAAATAAATGGTTAAAACGACATTTTCCTTTCATTTTGCTGTATTTTAAACTAAGTATGAGAGTTGAATTATAATTATAAATTTGTGACTGTTTTGATTCATGATGTTGTATTAAATTGTGAATGGGAAAGGGGGAAAAGCAGGCATGCATAGCATTATCACCAACCAGCCAATAGCATTTCAGTTCCTACTGTTACATTGCTCATAACTCTAAACTTGCTTTTTGCTTATGAAAACTGAAATTGTAAATCAATGACAGTAAGATCTTGGTTTAAAGAAAATGTATACCCTAACTAAAGATACGTATCTTCACTTCCACTTACAAGTCTTGGAGTGGCCCTGGAATATCCCCTGAGAGGGGCTTCTTTCCATTCTCCTCCTCTGTTCTTCTTAAAGGAAATAAAAAAAAAACTGTTCATTTTATCTATCAAATTTTTAACATTGGAGCATGCAAACATATGACAATGTTACCTTTACTACCTTAGTAACTGATGGTAGAATTTAAAACACATTTACCACTTCTCTCCATCTCCCTACCTTCCTTACCCCAGCCCCCAATTTGGAGTCTAATTTGAGCTTCAGGAAAAGAACATGAAAAAAATAATACTTCAGCTTATTTCTTAGTTAGTTGATACCCAATATGACCTCAATATATAGTAAGAAATGTTTATAGATTCCAATCAATACATTAAGTAAAAGAAACTCTTAATAGGAAGGACTGAAAATTATGAAGTCCTGCCCTTCAATTTCAAAATCCTTTAACTACAAAGCATCTTCTACCCAAGACAAATACCATCTTTAAAGTCAGCAGAAGCTAAGCATGACATTCTGAAACCCAGGGGTGTTTTCGACAGCAGGAAAACCAGTGCCACCAGTTTCATAACAGGTTGAACACGTTTAATAGGGTTGCTGCGGCTCCACAGGCTCACCTGTGATTGTCCTCTAGCATCTTCATAGCCTCCTTCAAGTTTTTCCCCATTTCGGCTAATGTAGGGTCTGCTATCTAGGAAACAAATTTTGAAAAAGTTCAATTTTGATAATCCCTATTACTTCTATAGCATAATTGTTCCAGAAATACAAAAGATGTGGATTATAAAGCAGATATTTGTTTTAGAAATTCCAACAGTACAAATGAATAAAGTACAAAAGCCCACCAGTTCCACTCCCCAGGGGAAGCCACTTACAAGTTTGAGTAATAGCTTTCCAAATTTTCACCTTACTTATGTGCACTTCCGCAACTTGATTTTTTTATAGTGACTATGGTTCCACATCAGTATATTCACTTCATATTTCTTAGTGATAATGCTTTATTCTATTTTATGGATGTACCATTGTTTAACCAGTCCAGAATTAATAGCCCCTTAAGTTATTCCAGTTTTTCACTCTTAGAAGCAAGGTTCAGAAACGTGTAGTGTGCTATTTGTTTTACTGCTGTAGTAGGCTGAAAAGTGACCCCCAAAAGATACACACGCCCTAATCCCTGGAATTTGGAAATGTAACCTTACACGGCAAAAATCTTTGCAGGTATGATTAGGTTAAGATTCTTGAGATGGCAAGATTACTTTGAATTATCCAGGTGAGCCCTAAATGCATCACATGTATCCACATAAGAGAGAAGCAGAGGGAGACTAAACATATACACGCACATTGTGTGAAGATGGAGCAGAGGAAGATTTGAAGATGCTTGCCTCAAAATTGGGGTGACAGACAGAAACCAAGGAAGGAGTGCTGGCAGGCAACATGAGCTGGAACAAGAAAGGAAAGCGCTCTCTCCTATGGCCTCTGAGGGAGCACAGCAGCCCTGTCGGCACCCTGATTCAGCCCAGTGGTACAGATTCCAAATTCTGGCCTCCAGAACTGTGAGAGAATACATTTCTATTGTTCTAAGCCATTTGGTGTGTGCAGCAGCCACAGGAAACTAAGACACTCATAAATCTGCAAGTGCTGCTATAAACTCTGGAAGCTCACACAAGCTGGTAATAGTGACTGCCTCCAGAGAAGAGAATTGCAAGGATCGGCAGAGGTCACAGGGAGCCTTTTCAGTCCATACCCTCTGTCCTTCTGGATTTTAGTACCAACTGCACATTTATTTCCCATCAAAAAATAAAACACACGAACAACTATAAAGGACACATGGACGAAACCAAGGTGGGGTGGACGCAAAAGAGGGAGATGGGTTTAGCTAGGGTGGGGTGGAGGGGTGAGGAGTAAACACAGGCAACTAATAGAACAACAATAAAATAATTAAAAATAAATAAAACAAAAAATTTAAATTCTTGCAGAATTAAAACATACACAAATCCTTTTCCTTTTTTTCTTCTTAATCTCCATAGCAATTTTTAGGCAATTGTATTGCTTTGAATCTCTATATAATTAGACCTGGGCTATAAACAGTTACAGAAACTCTCGTTCTGCTCCTAGTCTTCAAGCATATTTATCTGCTTTTTTCCTCACGCTGCCTATTGTACTTAGTGACATCTTATTTGGAGTAGATATGCAATAAGCTGTATTATACTTGGCATTGCATTACCTCCTCGCTGTGTGCCCTACTGCTGCAGTGCCTGTGAAAACCCGGAGGGAACTGCAGCTTCGTATTCCCCCACCTGGGTCTCTCTCCACAGCACACACACTCATTCAGTGGACTGGCTTACATTTACATTGTTCTTCCTCCTACTCTCTTTTAGAAATTGAAATGGGGAAGAGGAAAAGAAGGAGGAAAAGTGGCATTTATAGTAAAATTTGAATGAATTAAATGTGAACATGATGTGTCTCTAATATCACAGACCCTCATGTGCTTGCTGTGTTAACTGGATAATCCAAAATATGAAATGGTATCTAATTGCAGGAAAATATTAGGTTCTAAGTCAAAAAGTACTCTAAAAAAATGTATATTTATTAGTTGGGTCCTTAAAACTAAAAGCCGCGCTTCCGTAAGCTTCAAGGGAGGGCAGCCACTACTTTCTTATTCCCATTTTGTATCCACAGTACCGTACCAGACAATGTGACTAAGCATGCTTGGAAGTTGAGAAATTTTGAAAGTGATTGTAGCCCTGGCTGGTGTGGCTCAGTGGATTGAGTGCTGACCTGTGAACCAAAGGGTCACTGGTTCAAATCCCAGTCACGGCACATGCCTGGGTTGTGGGCCAGGTCCCCAGTGTGGGGTGCTTGAGAGGCAACCACACATTAATGTTTCCCTCCCTCTCTTTCTCTGTCCCTTCCCCTAAAGATAAATAAATAAAATCTTTAGTTCGCAGGCCAGTGTTCAGTCCACTGAGCCATACCAGCCAGGGGTTAAATACATAAAATCCTTAAAAATATATATTAAAAAAGTGATTGGAGAGCAGTAACAGAAGTGTGACAACAAAAATTACACATTTGCTTTCACATGAATAGGGAAAAAAATAATAACTCAAACTGAATTCACAGGCATTACTGTTTAGCAAAATCTAAGTTAAAAAAAGAAAAGGTGGGTGAGGGGTGGCTAGACTATAGCAACAGAAAGCAGATCTGGACCCACTGGAAAGAGGCACAAGGGAACTCTTCAGAGAGAGGAAAATGTTCCCTATTTTCACTATGCTTGTGGTTATATTAACTGTATACACCTGCAAAACTCAAGCTGCGTAATTAAAGTGGGTGTTTTTATTGAATGCAAACTGTCCCTCAATTTAAAAGGGTATACAAAGTCAATTTAAAATAAATATACTGCCCTGGCTGGCACAGCTCACTCTGGATTGAGCGCAGGCTGCAAACCAAAGGGTCGCTGGTTCGATTCCTAGTAAGGGCACACGCCTAAGTTGCAGTCCAGGTCCCTCGCTGGGGCCATGTGAGAGGCAACCACACATTGATGTTTCTTGCTCTCTCTTTCTCCCTCCCTTCCCCTAAAAATAAATAAATAAAATCTTAAAAAAATAAAATAAATATTAAGTGAATAACAGTAGAAGTGGAACATAGACATGACAAAATTTACAAAGATGGTATATGAATTATTGCTATTTGGAAGATACAGAGCCAAACCTTTAAAGAGAAGCAGCTTCCAGAAAACAGGAAAGAGGAAGTATAAAATGTAATTTTAAAATATATGTATCACACCATTCATCAATAACAGGAGTATATGATACTGTTGTTTCAATAAACTTTTTTCTGGGGAAGAATGTTCATAATGGTGGCAGGTGGGATTCTAAGACTATTGACAGAAGAAAAACTAAAGCATGTGAAGTGTGAGACTACCAGCTGCTTGTCTCAGAAGACCTTGCTGTTATAAAATGCGAGTTTACAATGTATACATTAGATGTATAAAAAAAATCACCACCTGTCCTTCTTTCTTTTAACAATTTTATTTATGTATTTTTAGAGAGAGGAAAGGAAAGAGAAATCAGTGTGTGACAGAAACATTGATAGAAAGCATTGCCTCTCCCATGCCCCTAACTGGGGACCTGGCCCACAAGCCAGGCATGTGCCCTGACAGGGAATTGAACCTGGGACCTTTTGGTTCACAGGCCAGCACTCAATCCACTGAGCCGCACCAGCCAGGGCAAAATCACCACTTTTCTTCAACTGGTCAAAGTGACCCAACAAAGCTACAAACTGCTGTGTTTCTCACAACTTTCTAAACAAGGTTAATCCTGGATCCTGATAATCGTGCAACTATCAACTCTCCAAACACCCTATTATTTTCCTCCCAGGTAAAAGCATAAACCATGCCTACTATCTAGTACTAGTACGCCCAAATACTACTCACCTCTGAAAAGCAAAAAGAACACAGCAGCAGCTGTTCTAGGAACATAGTGGCTTTTTGTGGGTCAAAGATGGAGAAAACAACAGTAATTCTCTGGAATTTGATATATTGCCTTGCAAACCTGGCTTATCTTCCTGGAGGCTCAGTTTCTACATTTGTAAATATTTTTGTCTGATTTCAACAGAAAATATTTACTTAAGAACTGGGTACTTTTGTCTCTGTCTTCTAAGAAATGGATACTCTTGGAAATATCTTGTATTTAACTATCATGGATCTTTACTTGAGTGTGTCTATGGGAACATGAAGACAGTAATTAATGGCTTACTGAGCATCATAATATTCCTAGTTGAAACAGATATGCAAATATTGCATAAGGTATTATTATTTAACCTTATAAATTCCTCAAAAAGAGTCAGAAAGGAACATGGAAAAAAAGAAGGGATAAAATACACAACAGAGGTAAAAAAAAAACCCTCTAGTACAGGTAAGGAGGCAGCAAAGTTAGTAATGTTGATCACACCTGTCATAGATGTAAGTATGTGGAGGAAAAAGGGGGGCACTTGAATCACTCATCTTAAAATATTTTTCTGAAACATGTTTCAAAGAAATACACTGCTAGAGACCACTACTTCTGGAGAATCAATTCACTCAGACATTATATCAGGAGTAAATGCCTCCCAGTAACTACGCAGATGTAAAAATACCACACATCAGGAAAGCTCTAGTTCAGAAACTTTACCAGCTTGTCTGGCATCACACACTGATTCCGGAACGGAAAGAAAACTGCTTAAGGAGAAGCATGCTATACTTACTGGGAACAAATAAGTCTTTCACTGAGACATGCTTCTTATAAGGGAGTGTTTCCTAGGACTTGTTTGGGGATCAACTCAGAAACATAAAGATATCCATTATTCTTACCAATATCATTATTTCCAAAATTGATTTAGAATTATGTAACATTAATGTTGCCAGCCTTATCTTAAATATACTAAGAAGAATTCTGAGGAAAGGAACACATCAGTTCTTGAAGCCTCTGTGTGTATCTTTAAATCTTCAGACCTTTAAGTTTGAACTGTGTGAAACTCAATATTCACCTGTTTTTAATGCACAAAAAGAGCAATTTCATATGATTCCACCTAATATAATGTTCAGTCCAATAAGTAATTTCAGTCTCAAAAGTATCCTGAGAGGCTCACTGTAGCTAAATATTTAATGTCACTGAGTTACACTTTCAAAGTGAAGGCTTTATTTCACTGTTTCTGTTTTTTTTCTGAATATAAGAAAGAAAATCATATTAGAAAAGTTTGCTTTTCCTTCAGTCATTTTAACTCAGAATGCATTTTCTATTAAAATAAAATGTGGATAGGGTCCCAGACTAGACCATACCTTACAGCTGTTAAATACTTAACATTTGCCACCAAGCAAAACACTATTGCAATAATAAGAGAAATTAAATACACATAAAAATTAGGTTTGGAAAAATTGTATGGCCTTTTAATATTGCTTGGAAAGAATGGATTTAATTTAAGCTACATAAATTTATTTACCCCCCCTAAGAGATTTTCATTTTTATTTTTTAAACAATTAAAACAAGATTTTATGTATTTACTTTTAGCGAGAGGAGAAGGGAGGGAGAAAGAGAGGATAGGAAACATTGATGTGAGCAAGAAACTTCAACAGGTTGCTTCTCAGATGCACCTGGGGGAGCTACCAAGGACAGAACCCAGGCATGTGCTGTGACTGGAAGCTGGAATCTGGAAATCATACTGGCAATCTTTCAATTTGCAGGTGGACACCGAACCCAACTGCGCCACACAAGACATGTCAGGACTATTTTTATTTTTGATAAATTAAATTGTGAAAGGAATTTTTGGACATTTTCGAAGTGATTGGAAGTGTTTTTTTTATATCAGACTTTAACTTCAAAAGATGAAATGGCTTTCTTCACCCTTAATTTACATCCTGTCGCCAATAATGAGACACAATCATAGTATAAAGTATACACAGATTTTTTTTCATACAATATGAAAAAAAATCTATGTTAAAAAAAGACTCTAGAGCCCTGGCTGGTGTGTCTCAGTGGATTGGGTGATGGCTTGCAAAGCAAAGGGTCAGAGGTTCAATTCCCAGTCAGGGCACATGCCTGTGTTGCAGGGCAGGCCCCCAATAGGGGGCGCAAGAGAGGCAACCACACAGTGATGTTTCTCTCTCTCTCTTTCTCCCTCCCTTCCCCTCTATCTAAAAAATAAATAAATAAAATCTTAAAAAAAAACAACAACTCTAGAAAAGTCATGATTCTGAACTAAATATTCTACCTAAAATATCTCTTCTGCAAAATCTTTCTTGGTCACTCACTCCATGTACACTCCCCCCCCCATTTGTTTCTTATTTTCTGTGATACTTCTTTTACCCCTCCCTGCTATACAACAAGTATTTTTCTAAACATGAATATACCCCTTACCAGAATGTAACCTCCTGCAGAGATCATGTCTTCTTCACCCTGTGTCTTTCTCAGCACTGAAAACTGTGTTTTGACCATAGCTGGCCTTCAATAAAAATTATAAATCAAACCAGGCTTCTGCTTTAGGTGAAAAAAAGGTGGTATTAAGCTCAAGCAACTCCTATCTATAATTATAACTCATAAGCCTATATATGGGAGAACACATATGGGACTGGGGACCATTAACAGCTCTGCTAATGACTACCTCTGCTACCTTAAATAAATCAAGAATCCCCAAGGCCATACATTTTTAGGATCAGGACTTTGCACATACCATGTTTTCTCGGACACCCAGCATTTGGTAATCATTTACCATTTTAGCCACCATGCTCCTGTATCAAAACCCTCCCATTATGATGATACAAGCAGCAGCTTGAAATGAACAGTAAGGTTACAAGCTAGCATCTCCTCGCAGAAGGCTCCCATTTTATGTAAGAGTAGAATCTAAAAAGGCACACCACAAAAACTAGTTATTTCAAGCTTAGCTATTAGGAGATCTTTTTGTGAGCATTTAAAGTAAAAAGCAGGAATAGAAATTCTGGCAGTCCTTATCAGTAATGATCAGGAATGTTCCATTCATGCTTCTACTGCTCCTTATAAACTGATAAACAGCAAGGGGATAACAAAATTTCCAAAATCGGGTCCAAAGGGGGAAAAATTAGCTCATGATGAGTATAAGAAATAAAATGGGTTGTACTGTAATTAGATCGGTCAGAAACAGGGTCAAAGTTGCCTCTTTTAGAGAAAAGAATTAGATACACAACAGATTAATTGGCCCCCCTCTAGTGTTGTCCAACAGAACTTTCTGTGGTGATGGGAATGTTCTGCATCTGCACTGTCCTGGAGCCACACTGTGGCCAACAGCCACACCATGACTGTTAAGCACTTGAAATGTGACTAGTGTGACTGAGGAACTGAATTAATTTTATTTAGTTTTAATTAAATATTTAAATACTTAAGACGAACGTGCTAGTGGCTACCATACTGTACAATGCAGCTCCAGGTTCTCTACCAGAGGCAATTCCTCCCACCCCCAGGAAAAAATCGCTTCATCTGGAGAGGTTTCTGGTTGTCAACTGCAGGGAGAGGGTGCCCTCGGCATCCAGTGGGAAGAGGCCGGGCATGCTGCTCAGCATTCTACAATGCACAGAATAGCTTCCAACAACAGAGAATTATCCAGCCTAAAATGTCAGCAGTGCTAGTTTGAAAATCACTGCTCTAAGTTTACTCAAGGTTGGAATTAAAGTAAATGCAAAATAAATTGCCATACACCTTGTCTAAACACAATACCCAGGAAGAATGAGATTTTCCAAGCAATAGGAAAAGGTCTGGGCTGTTCTACAAACTTAAAGTAGCAGGTTTTTACTAAAAAGTATACATAGGTGTGTTCATAACTTATTAAGAACTTCAGCATCAGAGTAATTACTTCCTGTGGCATTTTAAAACTTGAATATTAACATAAGTAAGCACTGTGAGACTATGCTTTTGGCAAGGATGTCCAATGTATGAAGAACGAGGCCCTAGACCAGGGGTGTCAATCTCATTTTCACCGGGGGCCACATCAGCCTCGAGGTTGCCTTCAAAGGGCGAAAATAATTTTAGGACTGTATAAATGTAACTACTCCTTAACCATTAAGGAGTTGAAATTACACTCGTCCCTCTGAAGGCAACCTTGAGGCTGATGTGGCCCCTGGTGAAAATGAGTTTGACACTCCTGCTCTAGGGCCTCATTCTTCATACATTGGACATACAGTATTAGGAGGCTGAGGGTTCTAGTCCTACTCTTTTAGTTTGAATTCCTGGCCCCTTTGATTAATCTCTCTGGTTTCTTAAGACATCACTAATTTCAGGTACAAGAAAAACACTAATACTATTGTGAAAAAGGACAAGAATATGGCTGGGTCATTGAAGATCTGCATATCTATACACTACCTAAAAAAAAAAACCAAGAACATAATTTTATTTGGATGAAAGGAAATGTATTGAGTGATTCTATTAAATGATGATAGCATAGTCCATTTTAGAGTGAGAGAGATTACTTGAAATTTTAGAGGATGGGTATCAAATAACATTGTGGTGTCTATAGCAGTATAAATTATGCAAAGATCTGCTTAAATGGGATCATTCAGAACCGCTCAAACAGTTCTCAAATTTATACTAGCAATGTGGAATTTAGCTCAGAATAGACTATTCCTCAAAGAAACAGGAATGGGACCACCTCAATGTTTTAGATTTAAAATGTTTTTCAGAACATAAAATCTTCAATATTCATATTATAGCAATGCCTCTTCCCTTCTACCCACTCAGCAACGAGAAGTTGTTCATTACATGTAAGGCCCTCTATTGCTTCAGGAAATGTAAAAATCAGACAGTCTTAGTTCTAAAAAACTTGACACTCATAATTTCTACACTGGCCTAAGGCAGAAACTTCCAACCCACACACTCTGAATTCCTAAAAGAGCACACTGCAATTTTTGCGAATGCTCTAGCCTTAAGAGCTTTGGAATTTCAGTGCGTCTTCAGATCTTCATCTGGAGAATTTAAGATCTTTTATCATCAATTAATATTTAGAGAACCGCTGTAATCTACTAACCAAATACCAGAAAAGTATAACTAAAGCAGGATTCCAACCCACTGTTTCGTAAATTTACCTACAAAGAACTATTCTTGGAGGAAAGATCACCCCAGTTCTTTAGGGTTTTAACTGAAATGACAAAAGCCCATCCTATCTCCTCCTGAAATTGGAAAGAAACCACCGAAGGGACATTTTTAACATTATTCTGTATTCAACTATTGGTGTTACAAACACGGTCTAGCCCAGGGTGCTCTCAACCTCAGCATGACTGACATTTTGAGCAGATAATTCTCTGGTTTGGGGCTGTTCTGCGCAATGTTTAGCAGCGCCAATGACCGCCATCCACACAGTGCAATAGCTCCTCCTTACCCCCTAGTTAGAGCAATCAAAAATGTCTCCAGACATTGCCAAATGTCCCCTGGGGAACAAAACTGCCTCATAGTTGAGACTCACTGATCCAGACTAAAATTCAAAGTATCTAAAAGTAGACACTGCTAATCAAAAGCCTGGAGAGTTTATTCCTAGCCAGAAAAACATTTAACACAGCCGGAAAGGCAGTGGATGAACATGTTACTTTTCTTTTCATGGCTGCATCCTCCTCAACTTATGAGAAACAGCCTAGGTGTGGGCTCTACCACTGTGGGCACATGAAGACATCCGGCTGAACTTGTACAATTACTCCCTTCGACTCTTCAGAGACAAATGAACGAATCCACAGCAGCTGTTGCATTGACAAACGACAAAATATGTTATTTCTGTCAGTTCGAAATTAACAGAATGTGGTCCTAAAACACTAGCATTGCTCCTGAATTCTACATGTGTGAAAAACTGTGTGGACAAGCAGACTCTGGAGCTTGAACAGGGAGAAAGGCTTTAAGGGAGGGCAGAATGTCAGGTTCTGAAAGTAGGTATCCATGAAGAGATCCAAGTCCTGTTCTCATTCACAAGCCCTAAACCCGGGACAATTAGAATCCGTTTCACAGATCAGTGCAGTCAGCCAGGTACATCACGCTCCTGTTCCCCCAAGGGGATAGCAGAGGAAAGTGCTGCTGCCAGCGGATTTCGGGTTGACAGGAGGGTCTCCCCCTCCCCATCAAAAGGAAGAGCCAAAAAGTTGTGGAGTAGCAGCAAGCCCCAAAAGGAAACACACCATCTACAGAAAACCCACCCTTTCCTTGAATGCTGAGGTCCTAACCTGCGTTCACAAACTACTGCATCAGAATCACGTGGGGAACTTGTTAAACGCGCAGATCCCCGTCCAGCTCCCCACAGGTTCGGCCTCCAGATCTAAAAACTTGGATTTTAACCAAGGGCCCCAGGTGATTTCTAGGCACGCTGAAGCTGGAAAGCCACTGCTTTACTGTTTTTTTTCTTCCTACCCTGGAAACCACAGAAAACCTACAGGATTGCAGCTAGCTCCCAGACAACTGGGGCTCCTTTTCAGGCGCTTCTGGGGCTACAAGTTGATAGCTCTGTCATCCAAGTGGGCGAACCAAACTCAAAGCAAGCCCCAAGGTGGGCCCCGCATGGGGATACAGCGCGCTCGCGGCCCGAGGCAGAACCCGGCTCAGTGTCTCTTGGTCCGCAGAGACCCGAGAGACTCCGGGCCCTTAACGTGACCAGGCCTTAGCCGCGAGCGCTGGGCCGGACCCCCTCGGGGCCAGGCCTCCTCAGGTGGAGCCCGTTAACCCCCTGCCCACCCCCCAGTCACAATGGCAGCTCGCGACAGGGAAACAGTCACCCCGGAGGTGGAGACCCCGGGCCGCGGGTGCCGCCTCCTGCCCCAGGTACGAACCTTCTCCAGGGACGCATCCATGGTTGAGGCGGCAGGCGGAGCCCGATGGAGGATCGCAGTCCCTGGCGCTACTTCCGCCTCCCGTGCTCCGCGGCCGTTTCCACGCTGGCAGCGCTGACGTCCCAGGCGCCCGCTGCTGGCGGGGCGGAGACCAGGAGCAGCTGCCCGGAGTCTCCACTGGGTGGAGAACCCGCTGGTGTCCGGGAGGCGGGGCGCAGTGGGATGAGCGAGCCCCTACAGGTGGGCGGGTCCCTCTGGGCTTCCGTACCTGGCCATCAAGCTGGCCAGCCCTAACGTTCCCAGTTGAGAGGGGGAGGATGGACGGTGGAGCCGTTCTGAACTCTTTTCAGAAGCCTGTCGCATACGTCAGAATAGAAATATACAATAATAAGTAACCACTTATGCAGCCAAATGCAGGAACTACTAGTAACGCACCTGTGCTTCCAGGTCTAGTCCTCCAAATTCCATCATCTCAGGAATAGAACAGTCCATTCACTACAGATGGGCAGAGCGGGAAAGCACTGGTGCGCATGCGCAGGATCAACAGTTTCCTGGGTGCTTGAGGGGGGTTATCATAAACCATGCTTGGGTGTCAGGTCTTGGATTGTCAAGTGACAGCTGCTCTGAAAAGGCACCGACCAGAGCTGAAGTATTTGTCTCAGACCTTACTGCAGAATTCTAGATAGGAAAGAGTTTGAGACAACTGGCCTAGCCTCCTTCTTCATGTCAAGTCCCAATTATGACTTGTCAGGTGATGATCAAGATAATAAATCCACTGCTGTTTCCCCATTTCATAGTATTGTACAACAGCCCCATGTTATACAGATGATTATCTCTATTATACAGTACCAGTAGGATCCAGACTCAACCACCTGACTGCAGTGTCTTTACACTACACACACTACCTCGATAACTGCTTCCAAACTTGATATATAAGCATAATGTGGTTTTAAGGAAAGGAAGACGTCAAAATTTGCTTGTTATAGTCTTCTAAAAGAGGGAAACTGAAATAGACTAGTCTACCATGGGTGCAGTCAGTGAAGCAATTCACAGCTAGGAGACCAATGACATTAAAAATCACAAAACCATTCCTTCTGCCTCCTGTCTTGTGTGCATTTCTTCCGAAATTTGTGTAAATGACTGGGTCACATTTTCAATG
>PVKM010018816.1:0-24740 GCA_004027735.1 Carollia perspicillata | reverse complement strand
TAAAAAGTTCATAAAAATAAAGATTAATATTTTGCTTGACGTTTTAAGTTTTATGCTTGTGGGAATACCCAAAAATTTCAAAAGAGAGAGAAATTTTGTATATAGACCTAGTATCAGCCATAGAAATAAATAGTTTTAGGTTGTGATTTAGAACAATGACCAATTGTAATACTGCAACTTACAGATGGTGGAATTTAAGCCTAAAGAAGAAAAATAATTAGCCTGAGTTCACATAGCAAGTTAAATGATAGAGGTATAACTAAAACCTAGGATATATAACTCCTAAATTTTAGACCAAGTTCAAAGTAAGTACTGTACTGTGTTATAAAAAGTCATATAACATTATTTATTCTGAAGTCCTGTAAGTTCTCATATATCTACAGGCTAGTATTTCAGTATTTTTAATCTTACAGATCTCAATTATTTCTTTCTCAAGAGCAAGTCAAATTTATATCACCATTAACCTGATGCTTTTAAATGAAGTAAAAACAGTTGAGTGGCCTGGGTAAATCCCTTGCATTGACTTGCCAAGAGAAATGAATGCTCAACTACAAAAGGAGGGTGTACTCAGCCCACACAAAGGATCCACCTTAAATACCCAACTTGGGTGATAGAGGAAGCTGTACCACTGGACCTTACTGGAAACTTACTACATTAGGCCACTCTACAAAGACAGAGAGCCATAGCAGCTCTACCTAATATATAGAAACATACACAGGGTGGCTGCAAAAATGAGGAAACAAAGAAACATTCCTCAAATGAAAGAAGAGTTTGAAACTACAGAAAAAGAACGATACAAAATGGAGATAAACAATCTATCAGATTCAGAGTTTAAAACACTGGTTATAAGGGTGCTCATGGAACTTCGTGAGGACCTCAACAGCATAAAAGATCCAGGCAGAAACTAAGAATACACTAATTGAAATAAAGAATAATTTAGAAGGAAACAACAGTAGATAATATGAAGCCAAGAATCAAATCAATGTTGTGGAATGTAAGGAAGTAAAACAAACAAATAAAAAAAAAGCAGTCATAAAATCAAGAAGAAAAAACAATCCAAAACATGAGGACAGTGTAAGCAACTTTTAGGACAACTTCAAGTGTTCAACATTTTCATCATAGGGGTGGCAGAAGAAGAAGTGAAAGAGCAAGAAATAAGAAATCTGTTTGAAAAAATACTGAAAGAAATCTTTCCTAATTTAGTAAGGGAAATAGACATGCAAGTTCAGGAAAAACAGCATCCCAAACAAGATGGATGCAAAGAGGCCCACTCCTAGACATATCATAATTAAAATGCTAAAGATAAAAGACAGAAAGATAATTGTAAAGGCAGGAAGAGACAAGCAACTAGTTACCTACAGTAGAGTTCTTATAAGACTTTCAGATGACTTTTTAAAAAAAGCTTTGCAGTCCAGAAGGGATTGGCAAGAAATATTCAAAGTCATAAAAGGCAGGGACCTATAGCCCAGATAGCTCTACCCAGCAAAGATATAATTTAGAATTGAAGAGCAGATAAAGAACTACCCAGGCCAGAAAAAAAAAAACTAAAGAAGTTCACTGTCACCAAACTATTACTATATGAAATGTTAAGGGAATTTATTTGAGAATAAGAAGATCAAAACTATGAACAATAAACTGGCAATAAATAAATATATATTAATAATTGAATCTAAAACACAAAATAAATAAACAGGAAAAACAGAGACATTATCATGGATACAGAGAGCATTTTGATGGTTACCAGATGGGAGGGGGGTGTAGGGGAATGGCTGAAAATGTGAAGGGATTAGGAAGTACAAATAGTAGTTATAGAGTAGCCATGAGAATATACAGTATAGGAAATGGACTATCTAAAGAACTTACACATATGTCCCATGGACATCAAAAAATCATGTGGGGATTTCTGAGGGAGTGGGGGATGCTGGGCAGAGGTGGTCAAAGGGGAAAAAGTTGAGACAGCTGTGATAGCATAATCAACAAAATGTAATTTTAAAAAAAGAAACGTAGGGGAAAATGAAGGAATAATGTTTGATTATTTACACATTAAGTGCAAGGTCTGTACAGATATATAAAAAGCATTTATATTTTATTAATCATCTGATTGATTATTATAAACTAAAATAATTTTCACAACTGTAAAATTCTAAATCTTATATTAAATGCATCTACCAAAACGTAAACTAAATAGAACATATTGTAATGATGCTTTACATAAACCATGCATCATTTATCAAAAATAAATATATATCTACCTGTATCTATATATCACTATATGTGAGGATAAAGTATACACTACTGGCTTACAATGTTTTCAAAACATAAACAAAAAATCTGTTTGTATGGGAAGCATATATATGGATTTTTTCATCAGTTAGGGTAACATACTACCTGCACATCTCTTTAGTTGCAAATGACACTGTGAAAAAATTAGAGTAAATATATATATTAATATGTGTCAATTTTATTCTGTAAGCCAGAATATTCTTTTGTACCATACAGGTTGAATGTGTACTGAAAGCCTTGATTTAACAGAAAAGAAACCCTATTCAGATGACACATCATCATTGCTGGAAATTGCAGGGTACTGGATGGTATAATTGGTGAACAATTTGAATATAAATATGTAAAATATAGAATTGTAAGATTAGTACATCTTGCCATCTGTACTAACCACCATATCTGTTTTCTTTGTCAGAAAAATTTCCCCCTCTTTTCTCTGAAGAGAAGGGAAAATAGATTTTTTTTAAAAGAAAGAGAGAGTAGAAAAATTTAAGGGACAAAAAAGCATAATCTTGCAGGAATAACAAATTACATAAGCCATGGTTGTGCTAGGAAGTGACCTAGGGGTTGGAAAAAAAGGTGAGGACATGTCATGACAGTAGTCTATCTGATCTGTAAGGCTGAACATGATGAATGAGAACATGATTAACATTAACTAGGAAAATCATGTAAATCAGCCTCATGCTCTCATAGACAAGAATGAAGTCTACTGTCTGACCATTTTTCTGGGACTTCTTCACTAGGTGGCCAATATTTCTGTGGTAGGAGGAACTGTGAGGCAGGATGAAAAATTTCCTCCTTTATTAACCTTCTGACCATATTGTCTAAGACTAGTTGAGTGACAGGCACAAGGATTAGTCAATTAATGTCTTTTCTGAACATCAGTTTTATAATTATCACTGTTTGAGACACATTGTAAGAGAAAAATATAACCAGATACCTATTTGTAAGTGTGCCACCTAAAAAACTGTACACACATATCAGATTATGCAGCAATATAATATTTATTTCTTAAAGAGAAATCAGTAAATTATTCCATTATCAAAGGAGGTAACAAAGAGTTTGACAGCAGTAGAATTGGAAAGTTTTATGGCCTTTTGAACGTTTAGAGAAATTGGTTAGGGTCAGAATGTGGGGAGATTCTCGAATCATGCAGGCTGAGGTTGGGTCTAGCCCAACCCATATCACCTGATATCCTTATTATAGTTTTACCTTGAACCAAGACACTTGAAGATCAAGAACATGAGTCTCAAATACTCTCCAAAACATTATCACTAAGCCAACATAGCAAAAACATGATGAATATGATATGAGCTCTGATCAAAGGTGAGTTACCTAATACCTTTTTGTTTTGATTATTTACACAGGTTCTGTCTATTTCCATGAGTTTCTCTAAAAATTACAAGCATCTGCAACAAAATTGCACTAGTACATCTATAAAACAGCTACCCTGAGACTAGATTTGAGGCATTAATACAGAGTTTTTTTTTACTTTATATAATGGTTGGATAGATTTTTTATTCTTTTGAAAAAATAGTATTCAAAAATATTCTTAACTAGGTAGAGAAGCTCAGGGAATATGGCACTTTTGAATCTCTTTAATAAATTGTGCACTTGGACTCATTATTAGGAGACATTGAAAAAGAAAAACACTACATTAATCTCCAACTGTTTCACCAAGTCCCCCATTGGTAAAAAAACAATGGCATTCTTCTCAATTAGTAGAAAAAGTACTTTGAAATAAAGAGTCTAACTGAAGAACTTAAAACCTACTAATTATTACATGACTAGGTACAGTTGGCTGATATATCTAACCAGGGAAAGAAAAATAATCTCATATAAATCATGTAGTGTTCCAAGATTAAGCCTTTTAAAGGCTTAATTTGTTAAGTGGTTCCTTTACTGAATGGGACATCATATTGTGGTTGGACAGGGGTCTGAGAAAGCAGGGACACATTCTAGCTAGGGAGAAGCTAAGTCTGAGGTTGAATCTTCAGAAAGAAGAAAATGTCTTACATGTTGGAAACATTTACTCCAAGTTCACATCAATTATCTTGGCTTGTACTATCATCTATTCACATACCTTGGGTCTGCCTCTGGAGCCTGGTTCTGTCTTCACATTTAATCTTCAATTCCATATTACATCTGTTAAGATAGCCTTCTATGTGGACATCTTACTATCAACTCAATTTTAGAATGACAAAAACCAAATGTATATTTTCTCTCCCAAATCTTTAATCTCTTTTGATTAAAAATAATAATCTCTGTGAATTGTACAATCATTCTCCTTGTTACTCAAATCTGCGACTTGGCAAACCCAGTTGTTTCTTTTCCTAAAATGACTATTGCATTTATACTCTCCTTTTTTCATTATTAATACCATAGTTGATAACTTTATCTCATCACATCTGGATTATTTCAAGAAATCATTTAACTATGGTTCTATGTTGTATGTGTTAGTCTGTTGATTATGAGCATAAACTTTGGAAACTGGCTGCCTAGGTTTAAATCTCTCTTAAATAAGTTCTACTAATTACTTAGACATTTTTAGCAAGTTATTTAACCTTTCTATGCCTTACTTTATGCATATAGATAATAAGGATTATGATAATAACAATTCCTATCTTGTTGGGTTGCTGTAAAAATTAAATGTAATAACATGTATAAAATGTGTAGTGGATGACATAAAATAAGTAGTCAATAAATGTTAAAATAAAAAATAGAAAGTACTCAAAAATGTTGTCTATTAATATAAAAGATTATCTGTTCTCCCCAAATTTCTCCTCAAATCACTATCTGTATTACTCTCTCTGTTTAGTGTGTGAGCAAGCCCTTGCTGCTGAGACTCAAAGAGCAGGAATGGAAGAATTCAGAAAGCTCACCAAGAGCAAAGATGTGTCATTAGAGGTCAAAGCTAAGATAAACTACACTCTTATATTCCCAATTACTATGTATGAATGTAAAAATTGGACAGTGAAGAAGGCTGATAGGAAAAAATGAAGTATGATATTTCAGGAAGGCTGTATGGGTATCCTGGACAGACAGAAAGATAAACAAGTGGCTCCTAGAGTAAATTAACCCTGAACTATCTTGGAGGCAAAAATGACAAAACTGAAGTAGTCCTACTTTGAGCACATGAGAAGGTAGGGTCCTGTGGAAAAGAAAATAATGCTGGGCAAAATAGAAAGCAGCAGAAAAACAGAATACCAAATATGAGATAGATTAATTATGTTAGAGAAGCCATAGGCATCAGTCTACAGGAGCTTAGCAGGGATGTTGAGGACAGGACATTGTGGACATCACTCATTCATAAGATTGTCAGATTCAGAGCTGTCTCAATGGCACATAATATGTACATAAGCCTATGTACAACTTGCTTCATTAACATGAATGCATTTTTGCCTTTCTATCTTTGGTTTCCTGGCCTTCGTGTTTCAGCAGTATGATATAAAGTTAAGGTGGATACAAGGGACATTTGGAGTTCAGAGTAATGGCAGAAATAAGTTCTCTGGTGAGGTAGCACAGTTAGGAATGAAACTAAGAATAATGGAAAAACATGCATGTAAGATTCAGATAGATCTTGGTTCAACTTGTAAATCTAGTATACCTGGCTGTTTGACCTTGAGTAAGTCACTTGCCAACTCTACCTTCACTTCCTCATTTGTAAATTAAGGACAATAGCTACTAATCTTATAAGGTATTTAAAAGTACCTTGTGAAAACACAAGGTATTTAAAAGTCCCATGTGAAAACACATGGAAAATAAAATGCAAGCTTCATAAGGGTGGAATTTTGTCTGTCTTGTTCATTGCTGTATCATTTCCTAGAATAATATCTGGCTTATACTAGACACTCAATAAATAGTGGTGCATGAGTAAAGTACTTGGCACATCATTGGTGCTTAGTAAATGATAACTACTATTATTATTCATCCCCTTATCCTTCTGTGCCTGTTGCATTTTTATTAACTCTGAAGAATGAAGTAATACCAGAGAATTCTCAGTTCAGCTTCAGAGCAGGAGATGGTGATCTGTGCCATCAATTGATCACCAGTCAATAAAGAAACCAATCAATAAATTGAAAGGGGACATTTGTATGTTAGCCACTTTAAGTCTCTAATTGCATTTCCACTCATGTTCTAACAAGTGTTATCTACTTTTAACTAGAAAAGCCAGTATTAAAATCAGGCCTAGGGAATTTCCATTGTGGACATTGTGACAACTTCAAGACTGGATGACTACATTTCTTTACTTTGGAGTGGAAATAACTATGGATCAGGGAGTCATAACACTGAGTTGATATGTTATCTCTGCCACAAGCTGTTTCTGTCAACTGAGCCAAATCCTTACAACTTTCTGGGCCTCAGTTTCCTCATCTTCTTCTCAAAGGTGGAAACTACAAAACATGCCCTCATTTCATGTATGATTATTATGTTAAAAATGTACATTTACGCTCTCAAACTCTGAAATTTTCTCTGACCACTACTTTCTATCTGTCTACCCTCCTCTTTTCTAGTCTCCCTGAGCCAGAGAGAAAGCATGGTGCAATACATTGCTTCTCAATAGTTTCAGCAACAGGGGAATATTTTATTTTTCCTCCATTTTCTCCAAAGTTTTATAGGAATTCTTCCTAAATCAACTGAATGCATGATATGAAATTCAATTTCCTCATTTATAGTTATCAAACATATATATAGCTGCCAGTTAGTAAATAAGGTCAGAAATGAAAGAGGAGAGTTCACAACTGACACCACACAAGTACAAAGGCTTGTAAGAAATTATTATGAACAACTATATGCCAAGAAATTTGAAAACCTGGGTGAAATGAACAAATTTCTATCAACATAAAATCTAGAAACATAAAATTGAATCAGAAACAGGAAGAAAGCCTGAACAGACAAATAACAGCAAGTGAAATTAAAGCAGTAATAAAGAAAACTCCTGTCACACAAAAGGCCTTCATTGGACAGTTTCACAGAAGACTTAAAAAAAAATTAAGAAAGAGCTAACCCCTACCCTGCTCAGCCTATTCCAAAAAAAATCCAAGAAGAGGGCAGACTCCGAAACTATTTTTATGAGACCAGGACCATCCTAATCCTAAAACCAGATAAAGACATAACAAATAAAGAAAACTATAGGCCAATATTGCCGATGAACATAGACACTGAAATCCTCATGAAAATACTGGCAAACCACATCCAATAATATATTAAAAAGATCATATACCATGATCAAGTGGGATTCATCCCAGTGATGAAAGGATGGTATAATATTTGCAAATCAATAAATGTGAAATATTACATAAAAAAGACAAAAATCACATGATCATATCAATAAATGCAAAAATATTTGATAAGTTGCAGCACCCAGTTATGATAAAAAATACTCAGCATAGTGGGAGTGGAAGGAGCATACCTCAACATATACAAGAAATGTACAGTCAATATTTAGTGGGCAAAAACTAAAAGATTTCCCACTAAGATCAGGAACAATAAAAGGGACACTGTTTTCATGACTTCTTTTCAACACAGTATTGGAAGTTCTAACCACAGCAATAAGATAAGAAAAAGAAGTAAAATGCATTGAAATTGGAAAAGAGCAAGTAAAACTGTCACTGTTTGCAGGTGATATGATAGTGCACATAAACAACCCCGTAGACTCTACCAAAAACCTACTCAACCTAATAAGTGAATTTGGCAAAACAACAGATGCAAAGTCAATATTCAAAAATCAAAGGCAGTTTTCTGCAGCAGCAACAAAATATCAGAATGAGAAATCAGAAAGGAAATCTCATTTGCTACAGCAACAACAACAACAACAAAAAAAAAAGCACTTAGGAATAAACTTAAGGAGGTAACAGACCTGTACTCAGAAAACTACAGAAATATGAAAAAATAAATTAAGGAAGACACAACTAAATGGAAGCATATACTGTGTTCATGAATTAGAAGAATTAACATCATTGAAATATCCATAATACACAAAGTAATTTATAGGTTGAATACAATCCCTATTAAAATATTAACGACATATCCATAGACATAGAACAAACATTTTAAAAATTTGTATGGAACCATAACCAACCCTGAATAGCCTCAGCAATTTAGAGAAAGAAGACCAAAATAGGAGGGATCACAATACCTGTTGTGAAACTATATTACAAGGCCACTGTAATCAAAACAGTCTGGTACTAGCATAAGAACAGACACATAGACCAATGGAAAAGAGCAGAGAGCCCAGAAATAAACTCACGTCTCTTCGGTCAATTTATATTTGACAAAGGGGGCAGAAGCATAAAAAGGTATTGGGACATCTGGATAGCTACATGCAAAAAATGGAATTCGACCAGGAATTTACACCATATATAAAAAGACACTCATGATGGGTAAAAGACTTAAATATAAGTCGTGACACCATCAAAGTCCTAGAGAAAGACATAGGCAGGAAAAGTCCAGATATTCCATGTAACAATATTTTCACTGATATATCCCCTACAGCAAGGAACATAAAGGAAATAATTAAAAAATGGGACTTCATCAAATTAAAAAGCTTCTGCATGGCTAAAAAGAATAACCAGAAGGTAGGGGGATTGGGAGTGGGATAATAGGGGAAAATACGGGAAGGTCCATCAAGGAACATATATAAAGGACACATGGGTAAAGCTAAAGGCGGTTGATTCAAGAGTGGGAGGCAGGGATAGGTGGGGTAGGGGTGAAAATGAAGATAGTTGTACTGAAAGAACATTAAAAGAAAGAAAACATTGACAAAATGAAAAGGGAACCAAATGTATGGGAAAATATATTTGTCAATGATACCTTGGACAAGGATTTGCTCTACAAAATATATAAAGAATTCATATCACTCCACATTAGGAAGACAAACAATTCAGTTAAAAAATGGGCAAAGGGCCTGAACAGACACTTCTCCAAGGATATACAAAGGGCCCAGAGACATATGAAAGGATGCTCAGCATCACTAGCCATCAGAGAGACGTAAATTAAAACCAGAATGAAATACAACCTCATATCACTCAGAATAGCCATCATAAAACAACTCTACAAACACGTGCTGAGGAGGTTGTGGATAAAAGGGAACCCTAGGTACACTGTTGCTGGGAATGCAGACAGGTGCAGCCACTGTGGAAAACAGTATGAAATTTCCTCACAAAACTAAAATTGGAACTGCCTTTTAATCCATACTGTGATTATGCCCTAAATTCCTGAAGCATTAATTCAAAAGTTGCTATGCACCACAACATTCATAGCAGCACTATTTGCAGTAGCCAAATCCTGGAAACAGCCTAAATGCCCATCAGTAAATGGGTGGATCAAAATAATATGGTACATTTACACAATGGAATTCTATGCAGCAGAAAGAATGAAGGAGCTCCTACCCTTTGTGACGGCATGGATGGAACTGGAGAGCACTATGCTACGCACAGTAAGCAAGGCAGTGAAAGGCAAATTCCATAGGATCTCACCTATAACTGGATCCTGATCAACAAAACAAACAAGCAAGCAAAATATAACCAGAGACATGGAAATAAAGAACAAACCAACAGTGACAGAGGGGAGGTAGGAGGAGGATAATGAGGGAAAGAAGGGAAAAGGTCATAAGGAACATGCATAAAGGACCCATGGTCAAAGATCAATGGGTTGTGGGGAAGTGTCAGTATGTAACAAGGTGCAGCCAAGAGGGCGGCCCCAAACAGGGATTTGGAATGAAGTCCAAAACTCAAAGTGTCTAAGAAATATTAGAAAAATATATAGGATGCCCTCCCCTACCCCCTACATTTTTTGAGTTGGGGGAAGGAATACATGGAGCAGGAACATGCAGAGCTATTTTGTACAGCAACAGCTTTGCAATTAACCTCTGGCATGGTCATTTAACATATCTATAACCATTAACTGGTTTCATAGTTATGTTAAATAGCTGTGGCCATGCCTTGAGCCAGAGGGATGGAAATGACTTCCACCCAAGATGTAACTGGCCGGCAGCTCCTCCTGGTTATAGCTCCTGTGTGAGAGCTTGGAGAAGATTGGCTCCATGACATGGGATCACACCTTCCTAGACTTATGATGGTAGCCCAGTAAACCTGGAAGGATACAGGAATGCTGTCAGGTGTAACTGATTGTAGAATGAGTAGGAAATGGGGGTACAGAGGAAGATTGGCACAGGGACTTAGCACAGACTTAGCAGCCATGTGAAGGAGAGAACCACGAAGCTTTGGCGAGTGTGAGGACTACGTGGCTTTGGGGTGCTTCCTTTTGCAATGTGGCTTAAGAAGCAGAAGAGCCTTTTCCTGGAAGAAAAGGGCTGAAAGGACTCCTGTTGGTGGGCCATGAGAAGGTGCGACATGGCTTTGGATGAGCTGGAGATCCTGGCAGCAACTCAGCTGATGGCGCCAGGAGCCTGAATCATGAACGTCTACTTCTTTTCCTGAGATATGGTACCCCATATTAGGGCAGAGGGAGAAGGAAGGACTGTGTGCATCTGTGGGTATCCTAAAGGATTTTAATATTTTAATGAAGACATTAAGTTACTACTCTAAGTCTACATAGCTTTAAATAAATATTTCCTTTCTTTTTCACAAATCTCTGGTATTGAGAGACATCTTTCCTCTGGTGGTGGGCATAGCGAACCTAGTGGGGGGTTCTTTTGGTTATAGAATATTGTACACCCCCCTTAGGTCTGTTCTGTAACAGGTATGGTAGAGGAGAATAATGGGGGGTAGTGACAACCGTAATTGAACAACAATTAAAAGTATAAAAAATATTGAAAGAAAGCTCCCTAATTTGGCAAAGGAAATAGTAATATAAGTCCAGGAAGCACAGGAAGACCCAAACAATTTGAATCCAAAGAGGAATATGCCAAGACACCTCCCTTATTACTGTATTTAAGAGGACAGAAAAAAAAATTCTTTCCTTAAATAATAAATAATTACTTTTGTCTTTCTTTGAAATACTCTGAGGAATATAGCAAGTGAAAATTGTTCTTTAAGGTGTCTGGCACAAACCTGATTGCCCTTTGGAACTCTTATCTTGTCAGGAAAGAGGCTTTCAAGCTTTGCGATTTACCAGGCCTCCTCTCACTAAATAATTTGATAATGACAAATATAGTGTGAGTTGTTAAGAATTTCACCTCTGTAGGTAAATATATAAATTGACATTGAATTGAAGAGATCCTTAAAATCTGGTATAATATTTAAAGGTAAAGATTGCACTAAAATTATGTCTATAACAGATAGAATACAATAAAAGACTGATATAATCATTCATATGATTCAGCACATTAAGTCCTAATAAGAGAAACAAGAACTGTCTCCAATTAAATTGCAAGGAAACTAAATTCTTATTAAAATGGGATCTTATTTTTACATTATATATTTGTCTCTTATAGGTACTAATATCTGGGATATTAGTATATTACAGCATCTTCAGAGGGGTGCCTCAAGATGATGAAGGGCCTGAGAACCATGTCATAATATAAAGATCTGTTGAAGAAGCTAGAGGTTGAGTGTATGGAAGAACATTATTGTTCCCTTCAGATATTAAGATGGTTAATGTGTCAAAAAAGAAATAAATTTCTTATCTGCAGACCTGAAGATTCGAACTACATCTAATGTGTAGAAGTTGTAAAGACACAGATTTAAGCCTATTAAAAAGGCCTTTTTTATAAAATATTTTATTGTTGTTCAATTGTCTGCATTTTCCCCTACCACTACCCCCATCCCAACCAAACCCACCTCCCTCCCTTGTTTATACACACTGGTTATAATTTATTTGCTTTTTTCTTTTGTTGATTATGTTCCAGTTAAAGGTGAGATCATATGGTATTTGTCCCTCACTGCCTGGCTTATTTCACTTAACATAATGCTCTCCAGTTCTATCTATGCTGTAGCAAAGGCCTTTTTAAAGCTATGCAAAAAGTTAAGTTGGTGGCTTCAGAGGTAATGAGTTCTGAACCTTCTAAAAATAATATAGAGAAAAATATCAGCGCAGGAGATATGAAAAAAAAGGAATTTATGTGAAGACTCAAGATTTAAAGAACATTCTAAATTTAGTACCAAATTAATACACTTTCCTCACCTACAGCCATTCCCTGAACAATCATATTAAATATTACCAAAAAAGACTATAAAGATTTTTAAATATTTTGGATTATATTAGATCATTTTGACTTTAATCACTAGTTTATTTAGCAATAAACACTAGACTGGCATATTGGGATATATTTTTCATGCCAGGCATAGAAACAAAAAGTGTTTTGACTCATCTCTTAGTATACTAAAAAAGTAATTGAACCATCTTCATTCTCTAAACAGTATGGATTCATACTTGTTGAAATAAGGAAAAACAATAAATAATATTGATGTATCACCATTACTATAAAAACGTATTAAAGCATACTTACCTGTCTATTTATTCACCTACATATCTATTTTGAAAGAATTGACCGGTAGAATATATACCAAGTATTAACTTGTTCTAACTCTGGATGGTGGGACCAAAAATGTTTTGTTTTGTTTTGTTTTGTTTGATGCTTACTTTTATCTTCTAATTTTCTAAAATAAACATTTATTCCTTGTGCCCACAAGGAGTTAAAGCAGGTATGCTCTCACTGAATGAGGTTTGATTATTTGAGGGTAGTAACGGTATCATACGAGGGAAAGCAAAAAGTAAGAAATAATGAATGAGTACAGTCTGGCCTTTAGAAATTATTTGTGGTAAAAAAAATCATTATCTCAACTGCAGAATCAAATATTGAAGATGTATTTATATTCTGAGTCATTAAATCATCTAAATAAAATAATTATGTTTGCTGTTTTTCCTATATAATCACCTCGGGTGTTAAACTGGCAAGACTTAAAATTGGAAAACAAAGTCATTTGCTGATAAAATCTCACTCCACATTGTTGACTTCCCCAAAATATATATAAGAAGTGTTTCTTCACACTTAACAATCAATTATGTTACAAATACTGTCACCTTTCAAACACCAGACATAGTATACCCCTAGAAAAAGCTTTGATTCATTTTTTGGGTGGGTTAATATTGGTTGTAGCATATTTAAATCTTGTGTCCATCTGGCTTCTGAGTTCTTCCACTGAGTAGATTATGTGGCAGCAGCATACACCTAACTGTCTAAGAGCAATGACACAGAAGTTAGTCAAATTTGGGTTTGAATCCTAGTTGGCACTAGTGACTTAAGGTGGGCAAGGCACTTAACCTCTCTGTTTGTCATTTTTTTATCTATAAAATGATAATAATAATGCTTACTTCATAAATTTACTGTGGGGATCAAAAGTGAAGGACTTATAATAGTGACTGGTAGTGTAGGAGGGTGCAGCCAGGGGGCCCCCAAAAGAAGGATTTGTAATGGGGTCCAGAACTCGGGGTGTCCAGGAAATATTAAAAGTATGGAATGTCCTCACCCCCACAAGTCTGAGCTGAGGGATGGGATACATGGAGCAGAGCCATTGAGTTGTTTTGCATAGCAACAACGGTTTCAGGTTTTGCAGATAACCTCTAGGATGGTCATTTAACACATCTATAACCTTTAACTGGTTTCATAAATATGTTAAATATCTGTGGTCATGCTTTGAGCCAGGGAGAAGGGAGTGACTTCTACACAAGATGTAACTGGGACGCAACTCCCCAACAACCATTACAGCACCTGCGTGAGAGCTTGGAGATGATTGGCTCCATGCCATTGGGCCAAACCTGCCCAGACACACTATGGCAGCCCAGTAAAGCTGGAAGGATATGGGAGTCCTGGCAAGTGTAGCCAATTGTGGGAGGAGTCAGAAATGGGGCTGCAGAGGAAGATTGGAGCAGGGATTTAAATTCATACATGGCAGCCATTGAAGAGAGAACCATGAGCTTTTGGCCAGAAAAGGGACTTCTGCAGCCTTGTGAGAGAGAATCACCATGTAGCTTTACCAAAGACAACCATTCAGCTTTGGCCAGAGTAGGGGACCCCTGCCCCTACCGCAGCCATGAGAAGAATCATCATGTAGCTTTAGCAAAGAACCACCACATAGCTTTAGCAGAGAACCACCACGTGGCTTTAGCAAAGAATCATCATGTGGCTTTATATTTCTTTTCCTGAGATATGGTACCTCAGACTGGGCAAAGCAGGGGAAGAAGGACTGTGTGTGTTTGTGAGTGTTTTAAGGGACTTCGGGATTTTGATGAAGAAATTAAGTCATTACTCTTAAGTCTGTATAACTTGAATAAATAATTCCTTTCCTTTTCACCAATCTCTAACATGGAGAGCTATAATTCTCTGGCAAAGGGAAAAGTGAACCTAGTGAACCTAGTGAACCTAGGGGGACCCCAGATGAAGGGGGTATGAATTTGGTAACACTGTGAGACCCCCTTCCCTGGCGGCCAGTCAGGGAAAGTCATGGGAGACCACATGTGCAGTAGCTTTAAAGTAATACAACTATTTGCACTTGCACAGTAAAAGACTGCTAAAACTAGCCAGGAAGAATCTGCCCTATAATAACAGAGTCCCTCCAGCCCATGATGTCAATCTCTGCTTGGAGTTGGCCTGCTCCCATGTTCTCTGTTATAAACTCTGGGTGTTCAGTTCAATCCTTTGTCCCGATCACCAAGAATCTGGTTACCTGTGTCCACCTATGACAGTAGTATACATATAAAGATAACGATGTTTTTCTTATCCCCAGCCACATTAAAAATGACTGACCAATTTTTATTTCCCTAAAGCCATTGCTCTTCACTAGGAATGGAATAATAGAAAGCCAATATGTGTACATGCATATTCATAAAGCCTATAAAAGTTAATGTTAATGACAGAATATTATGCAAGGTCTATTCTAAAGTCATTTAAGCTCCAGGGGATCTTGTGATAAACCCTCAAGGAATTTCCAACCAGTTGTGACTAATTGGGTTGGGCCTATGGAAATAATTAACAATGACAAGGAAACAATTATGGTGATAATTATACTAATAAACTACTACAACCAATAATGTTATTGTTAGCAATGATAATACTAGATAATTGACATTAAGCACTTATTTTAGATAAGACGCAGTATTAAAGACTTAACATGGATTGCCTCACTTAATGCTTACAATAACTAATCTTACAGGACTGCACAGCTAGGAACTTCGCATAAGGAAACTGAACTTCAGCAAGGTTCAACAATGCTCTCTAAACTATATATCTAGTAGCACAGGCTTGGATTATATAAAATTATTCTATCTTCAAACCTTTTGATCTCATTTGTCTCACTTTATATTAATAGATAAGGAAGCCTAATGGAAAATACAGTAGTCCAGGAGCTAGGAAAACTAGACTTTGGTTCTATTTCTGCCTTGCTAACTACTCACTGAACTTGGGCAAGTTTCTGAACTTCTCTGAGCTCCATTTTTTCTAACTATAAAAATGGAATAACAGTAAAATATTATTATGAGCACTAAACTTAGTAAATATCAACTATTGTTAATATTATTGTATTATCTTCTTTTCATGGGTCTCAATATGATGAGCAGAGGAATCACCTCTCATTGTAAAGGGCTGAAGATAGAGATAAAAAAAAGTAGACCAATCATGTTTGGTGCCTAAGCCATGTCAGATGTTGATTCCCTTAACCATATTTATGCAACAAAGAAAATCAGGTGTCCCCCAAAATGGGGAAGTTGCCCACTAACATAGCTGAGAGAAGCAGGAGCAGAGCCTGTTGAGAGTTACTTTGCATATTAATAACAGAAGACTGCCTCATAGATATGTTAAATAGCTGCAGCAAGTGCTGGAAGCCAGGGAAATGCCCGTGACTCTAACTCTTAGCCAGAGGGGCTTGCTGCACTTTCAAGAGTGGCTTAGAGGTGGTTCCTTTGTCATGGGGTCACACTTGCCCAGATAAAAAAATGGCAGCCAAGAAAGGCAGAAGAGACCAGACTACTGGAAGATGTAACCCTTGGTGGGAGAAGTCAGAAATGGGGTTACCAAGAAAGATCGACTCTGGGATTTAATTTTTTAAAATTCTTGTTTATTCTATTACAATTGTCCCAATTTTTCTCCCTTTGCCCTCCTCTGTTCTTTGCCTCTGTTGTTTGCCCTCCACTCCCACAGTTAATCCTCACACTGTTGTCCATGTCCCTGGGTTATTCATACATGTTCTTTGACTAATCCCTTCCCCTTCTTCCCATCCTCTCCTTCTTCCCCCTCCCCTGTGGCAGCTATCAACCTGTTCCATGTTTCCATGTCTCTGGTTCTGTTTTGCTCAGTAGTTTATTTTGTTTATTAGATTCCTCTTATGAGTGAGATCATATGGTATTTGTCTTTCACTGACTGGCTTATTTCACTTAGCATAATGTTCTCCAGTTCCAACCATGCTGTTGTAAAAGGTAGGAATTCCTCCTTTCTTTCTTCTGCATAGTATTTCATTGTGTAAATTTACCACATTTTAAATTTTTTATTCTACTTTTTATTGATGTTCAAGTATATTTGCCTTCATTTTCCTGCCACAACTCCCCCCACACCACCCACGCCCCACCTCCCACCCTCAATACTACCCCCTTTGGCTTTGTCCATACGTAGGTCCTTTATACATGTTCCTTAACAACCCTTCCCCTTCTTTCCCCTGTTATTCTCCTCTCCCTTTCCCCTCGTTACTGTCAGTTTGTTCTCTATTTCAATATCTCTGGTTATATTTTGCTTGGTTGTTTGTTTTTTAAATGCAAGTGTGGCAGCCATTCTAGAGCTGTGGACCATGTGGTAAGGAGAGCAGGAGAGCCATGAGAGCCTCAAATGCATTGCTCTTTGATAAGGTGGTATATAAATTCTCAAGCCTAACCACTTCCCTGGGTTTTTAGTTGTTCTGTGAAATCCCCATGTTCATGCAAAATAAACCATTTCTCTTGTTAATCTGTCTTTTGTCAGTTCAATTTGCGGGCCTCAGCTACTGAGCCTAGAAAGTAGAGGAAAAGATTTTCCCTTCTCTAAACTAATTTGGTAGCATCTTAATGCAATGTCTTTGTCCTGGTAGAGAAATAAACTCTTACAAATCCCCATGTTGATTTATTCCTGACTTTTAAGGCTATAACTCACCCTGAACAAAACAAATGAGCAGTTTAGTGCCACAAGTCAAATTGATTATTACCTAAATGAAGTGCTTTGCTTTGTTCCTGTTTTTTAAAATTACCAATAACCTGCCTCCTTCCACAAGATATTTTCTGGAGAGTTGGAATTGTAAGACACAAGCAATATTTTAGTGAAATGATATGTCTGGTTATTCAGAATATTTTACTTCACTGATGATACTGTATCATTGGTTATTGTTGAGGGTAAAACCTGCTGTTTCTTTATGTGTGTTGTTTGCAAAAGTTTCTATCCCTTCATAATGTGAAGAAAAAATAGAAAGCTAGACTCACATGTAGTCTATAATAGTGAAAAGTTGCAAAATATGTCTTAATATATTATTTTATTTTAATTTAGAAAATTATACAATTCCATCAGTCTTCTCCATTATACATCATATTAATTTGGAATAAAAGCAGTCCCTTTCCATTTTAAATTAAATGAGACTCTTTAACAAGAGTTGTGGCTTTTATCACACCGAATTGTTAAGAAAAAAGCACCCATCCACCTTTACATTTTTCAGTGATTACAACAAAGGAAGAATGATGAAAATCATACAGCAGATAAACAATTGTATTTTTACATTTGCTAAAGCAAAGAATACAAGTATATGTGTTAATTATAAGTTGAAAAGCTTTAAAGACATTCTGAAAATCAATGAGAATCTTACATAACTGGTTTCCAACAGAGGATTATGTGTTTGGTGATAAAGGAATTCAGCAAATATCATTAGTGTTTAGCTATTGGTAGAGTAAATACATACTCAGCAAGAGCCTCAAGTGTTCAAAGTAAAAAAGAGTAGATGGGTACCATATAAAAGAGAGTCCCATGTGGAAGGTGACAGACCATATTCAAGAATATTTAGTTTGCTACATTCAAGTGTCTTAAAAGCTGAGGGAAGGTTCTATATATAAGGAAAGATCTGTAAACATTAAACAGTCACATATCCTATTTATCCTGCTTCTATAAGAATTTCAGTTAAGCCCTTAACGAGAAGTTAAAAGTTCCATGGAAATTAGTCCACCATATTCCTGTGGATATCTACCTATCAAAGAATGAGACAAAAATGATATTTTGGGACAGCAATTAGTGGGTTAAAATAATACAAGTTGACCATGTCATAGTTTCCATGAATCAAGAGTCCAGCTTAGTTAGACCCTGTTCCTAACTCCTGCCAACCCACAATCCAGGTGTTGGCTGGCACTGTAGTCTCATCAGAGGTCTGAACAAGGAAATATCTCCTTTCAAGGTAATCCTTATTGTTGGAGGAATTTATCACCATGTGTTTGTAGGACTGAGATACCATTTTTCTGACTACTATCGTTCAAGGGCTACAGTCTACTTCTAGAGGTTACAAGCTGTTGTCATGTGGCCCTTTCTATGGGCCCTCTCACAATATGATTACTTCTTCAAAACCAGAAATGGAGACTCCTCTACTCTTCTAAGATACTTCTTACATAACAATGTGATACCAGAGTGTCAACCCATCACTTTGCTACATTCTATTGGTTAGAATTAAGTCACAAGAGTGCCCAACACACAAGATGAGGAGATTATCAGAGGCATGAGCATTTGGATGTGAGAAATCATTTGGAATCACCTCAGGATCTATCTGCCACAAAGAAGACAAAATTACTCTTTTGCTACACCTGAACCTCTAGTTAGTTTTTATCTTATGGGAACTATATATCAAAGAACTGACATTATCAAAGTGCCCTTAGGCAAGTCATTTAATCCTTTATTCTTTAATTATTTTATTTATGAAATGAGTGACTCCCATACTTTTGGATTTCATGAATAAGTAAGATTTTTAAAAGGGGTAGACATGAAACAACAAAGCTTTGCCAACATCATTTTGCCAATATGGACATTAAAAAACCCCCAAAATTAAAAACTAACATCTATTAGTACCATTACATCATAAAGTAAAAGATATTACAAACCAAAAGTATAAGATAATTTCAAAGAATTTTTAAATATATAAATTGATTGTTATAAAATGCTTACTTTTCTTTATTTTTCTCTTTCCACTAAATATTGGTGCAAATTTCTGGCACTGGTCCAGAGACCAGGATTTGACAGCCACTAAATTATATTCCAGGATTCCTTCCAATGGTGATATTCTAGGATTTCTGTGGTTTCTAAGAGTTTATTCATGAAGCAGTAAGGAGCCAATAAAGAGTTTTGGAGGATGAAATAATACCATCAGTTATGTTTTAGGAAGCTAATATGGGAGGGCTTGGAATAAGAAAAGAAGCAGGCTGTCCTGGATGGTGTGGCTCAATGGATTGAGTGCCTGCCTGTGAATCAAAGGGTCCCTTGTTTGATTCTCAGTCAGGGCACACACCTGAGTTGCTGGCCAGGTCGTTGGTGGGAGACACATGAGAGGCAACCACACATTGATGGTTCTCTCCCTCTCTTTCTCCCTCTTTCCCCCCTCTCTAAAAAGAAGTAAATACAATCTTAAAAAAAAGAAACATGTCAATCATGTGGTTAACACCAAAGCTGAGGCGTGAATTATCAACGGCACAAAGATATTGACAATGGCAATGAAAAGTTGGTACAAATGTGTCCAGTACTACAGATTCTAATAGTTTAATGTGTAAATCAGACCTTAATTTGAAGGATCAGCTTCTCTAGCCAACTGCTGTACCTCAGAAAGTCCATTTGTATCATCCTTTTGTACAGTAAATTTTCAGGAAGTTGACTCAAGAACAACATATTTTTCCCTGAGTTAACATATTCAAACTACAATGTAGAATGCCTCTGGGAGGAAGATAGTATATTATTCATATTATGCTGAAGAGACCAGGGAACAATTGCTTGATTAGGGTGAATCATACAGAGGAAGCATATGGGAATGAGTTTATTAAAATCAGTGCTGGAGAGGTTAAAAATGAAAAAAAAAAAGTTCTATCATGCCATAAAATCAAAGCCAAAGTACTCAAATAAAAAAATCATAGAAAATAGCCCTTTTTGTATTCTGAGCTATTTTTGTCCCAATCCTTTCCAAAGAAAACTGCAAAATAAAAAGTGTGTGTCATCATGTGAAATTTAATTAAAGGGCTCCCATTCTCTAACGTTATTGAGATAAATTCTCATACCTCTACACTTGTGGGAGATTCTAGATTCTTAGGTTTTAGAATAAAAACACATACATGTTTAAAATGTCACAATGTTCAACAAAAATTGCCTTTGTTTTATTTTATTTTACATTCTTCAAAGATTAAAGCCATAGAACAGCTAGAGAACTTGCAGTCCTGTAGACCTAGAAGGTGCTCATGTCTGTCAAAACTGGAAATGAAAATTCCTAAATGGGTCCCCATTTGGAATTTTCTCCTTTATTTTGGATAAGCCTGGTACAAAGCTTGCAAATCAGGTTGCTATGGACCACTGCATGTCACAAATGGGTTACACATGACTGACATATTTAACTTCTCAGTCCTCAGGTGGTCAAGGCCTTGTTTCTTTAATCCTTTGCTGAATGAAAATTTATTATTTTAACATACACCATGCCATGAAAAAATGGCAGCCTTTTTGAAGCACTGAATTGGGGCCTGCAGGATAGTTAACTCTTGCATTAGTCTAATAGTTCTCACATGACAGTCTTTATGAGTAGTAATAATAATAGTTTACATTTACACAGTATTTGCCATTGTGTCAGGAATTGCTCAAAGTATATTTTAACTCACCTAAGCCTACAACAAACCAGGAAGTACTGACTATTACTATGCTTATTTTACAAATGAGGAACAATGGATAAGTTGAGGTTAGGGTCACTAAGTGAGTAGTTGGCATGGCTGGGATTCCAACTCAGGATGCCTGGTTTCATAGTCCTCATTTCAATCACCTTTTATACAAAAATTTAAAGGAAAGACACTGGTAGAAGGCTGCTGGTATGGCAGTAAGGATTGAAAGAAGGGCTGAAAGCCCAAACCAGGGAACAATAAGTTGTTAGTCCATAGATATACTAAGGGTCAGACCTGTTAGTCATAGCGTTTCAGGGTTTGGAATAAGTCAAATAAAGAATAGGACTTAGGTTCCAAAGTGAAGACAAAAACCAGAAAGCCTTGAGAAACCAAGAGTACACTTGAAAATAAAGACCAAATTTGCCAGATGAAACCAGAGACAAGGTAATGAAGAGCAACAATTATACAAATAGTAGAATGGCAGATAGTTTTTTTATGAAAATTATTACACCAAAGAATGCTTAGAGCAGTTGTTTGCAATTGGGGCCATTGATGACTCCATAGGACATTTGGAAATGTCTGAAGACATTTTTGGTTACACAGCTTGGGGAGAAGATGGGGGTATTACTGACATCTAGTAGATAGAAGCCAGGATGGTGCTAAACATCCTACAGTGCACAAGATAGCTTCCTCCTACTCCAACCAAGAGTAATCCAGCTCCAAATGTCAAGGGTGACATTATTGAAAAACCCTGTCCTGGAGATATCTGCTTGTTTTTATGATCAACCCTGATGGTCAGCCTCTATAGACCATGTTGGCTAAAAATAATGATATGATGATGATGATGACGATGATGATGATGATGATGATGATAGTAATTTTGATGATAATATTTACATAGAAGTATGAATTAAAATACCCCACAAAAAAAGCAGAATCTACCATTTTTAGGGCTTATTAGATATTATGCAAATCTCTTATTACTTTATCTTGCTTAATCCTCAAAACAAACCTACAATGTAAGCGCTATTATTAGTCCAGTTTTATACATGTGGAAAATAATGTTCATAGGAGTTAAATACCTTGCTTAGGATAACATAATTAGTAAGTGACCCAACCAAGCTTGATGTCCAAGTCTGTCTGACCCTAGACACCACTACATTCCACATGGAACCTAAAGGTTAACAGTTGATTCAAGATTCAGGAGCCAGAATTGGATGCAAGATAAACTCTTTCCAGGTACTAACAGGAGAGGAAGGGGAGGAGGATACCTTTGAAGAAGAGTTTCGGTGGAAAATACACTGATAAAAATTAATGAATTTTCAAACGGATACCATATCACTTGACAAGCAGGTCTGTATGCTATTTTATGAAAGGGACCATTGGGAATCAGTTTATTTCTAACTCAATTCTACATTCACATTCCTTCTAGGGTTGGCAGTCAGCCTATTTTCTCACCAAGGAAACCCTGTACATTATCTCTGCTAAAAGTAGACAAGGTTGTTTAAAATTGTTCCTTTCAAAAATTCCACCTGTAGAAAAATAGCTGCATTTACTGTTTTTCAATGCTAAATTTTTATACAGTGAAGTCCTTTAAAAATTACTTATGATGTAGAATAGGCCCCCTTAAAACTTTAGTTGCTTATGGTATCCAGAGATCAGGCTGCATCTTGGAAATATAACAGTCCCATTCAGTCAAAGCCAGCTCTATTCCAGTTAACTCATGACAATGACATCAATTCTGTATTCCAAAGACATAATTGCAATTGCCTGACATTCTTCTTCAGGGCCTATCAAGTCATATCCCACATGCTCTAACAAAATGCAGCCTCAGTCGATATGACATTTACTTCCTAATTTGACAGAAAACTGTCTGATGACATTGAAAATGAGTGTACTTTAATTTCTGATAGATTTTAGACCTCATTCATATGCAGAACTTTTGTTTTCTTGTGGATTATATTATAGTACAGGGAAGTCAGTATCTGGGCACACCATAACTTTTCTATTAAAAAAATTATAACAAAAGCATCACTGCTCATAGAAATCCAAAGTGAAATGCCTAGAGTTTGGACACTGTATTGTGTGTATAAAGCTCTCAATATAACTCAACTCTTTGTAATTCATTTTATTTTCCTAGGACATGGAATCATTGACTCCTGATTTAGGAGAATTATGACACTGCATTTCCAAATACAATCAGAGGTTATGAGGCATAAGCAAAAGGCAGATTGTTCAAAAATCTTTTATACTTATATTCAGTGGTTTCTGCTTAAGATAAATTGTGTGTGTGTTTTAACTTTATAGCAATTCACACCTAAGTGATGGAGAGTTTAAGAAAAGCTGATGCCCTGGCTGGTGTGGCTCAGTGGTTGAGTGCTGGCCTGTGAACCAAAGGGTTGCTGGTTCGATTCCCAGCCAGGGCACATACCTGGATTATGGGCTAGGTCCCTGGTTGGAGGAGCATGAGAAGCAACCGCACATTAATGGTTCTCTCCCTCTCCTTCTCCTTCCCTTGCCTTCTGTCTAAAAATAAGTAGATAAAATCTTAATAAAAAAGAAAAGCTGAAAGTAGGCTTGAGTGATGTCATATATATTGGGTACACTCCTACCTTGATGGTCCAGTTAATAACTTCTTGTCTGAAGTCTGCCACAAAGGATATACATTTATGCCCCAAGCTTCATATAATTTATTATAATATTGGTGTGATTTTCATATTGCTCCCTATAATACAAACACAGACAGATATCTTAATTCTATTCTTGTGCACATGGTATATGCCATGAGGAGCATATACCAGTCATTGATGTATCTTTGATTTGAGGATTAGGGGAGTAAGCAAATTAAATTCCTAGTCACCTCAAGAGGATGTGTTCTGTGGCATACCGCAAGCCACGGAGAAAAGATGGTAAGATCTGGAGGAGGACGCTATGTTTGATTAATGGGCTAAAATGTCATAATCATGCTCAAAGCAAGATTTTAATTGAAAATCATTGACTTGGAATCCATGTCACATATATTCTAAAGCCTGTGAAATAAAATAAAATTGTAGATAACTAGATGCATATTTGTTTTTTCCCCCAAAGTATTACAGTATCAGAAGACTAAAAATGTCTGCCAAGTACTCAGGAAAGCATCATGTTAAAAAGACTTTATCCATTTGATATATTAGAAGCATATTATGAGTTATATACATGAAAATTCTCTGCTTAACTAACAGATATATGAAGTAACGATTATTTACTGATTGAATTAATCTCTCTGCAGGTCCTTCACAAAGTGAGTTTCTCAAGTATATTTGCTTCTTTCTGTATTTTAGGGGACTACAAGGGTAGGGAAAAGATAATTGAGTAAACAAGTTTTAAATTGATAAGATTGTGAGATGTAAGATGTCAGAGGAGTAAGTGGAAGCTATACTAACTTCCTCCCATGACAAATCTGGAATTACAACTAATTTGTAAAGAAACAAGTACCATATGATCTCACCTTTAACAGGAACCTGAGCAACTAAACAAACAAGCAAACAAAATATAGCCAAAGACACTGAAATAGAAAAGGGGATGATAGTATCCAGAGGGGAGAGGGGAGGGAATTTCAGGGAAAAAGGGAGGGGATTATAGGAACAAGTATAAAGGACACATGGACAAAAACTAAGGGGGGTGGA
>PVKM010018815.1:0-24762 GCA_004027735.1 Carollia perspicillata | reverse complement strand
TAACTGCCTTTCTTCTTACTCTGAATGAATTCCCAGGTGTGATATTGTATAAAAATGTGTCCTATCCAATAAATACAAGCAAAATCTTTTGAGGAAAATTACCAAGTAAATTATGGCCCTCATTTACTGAAAATCTAAATCTATCCTACTGCAAAGAAAAAGTCATCTTAGACCTGAGATTTCAGATAAGTATTTCTTAAGACTAAGCTTTGGAACATGTCAACCTGACTCTATGGCATTATTTTGAAGTGCACTGTTTTCATTGTTGTACTAGTCATCTCAGGCTGCCATAACAAAATATCATAATCTGCATGGCTTAAGCAATAGACATTTATTTTCTCACAGCTCTGCGGGCCAGAAGTCCGATATCACAATAGTTCTTGATCTGCTCTATTAATTATAACCTACGAAGCCTATTGTCCTAATTCTAATATTAGATAGATTTTTAAAATTACCTATTAAAAATAACTCATTTTAAGCCTTTCTATAAAGGATATTAATCAATAAAAAGCAAAGAACTCATACTCTTGTTCTTTTAAAATAAAAAAATGTCATTTGATCTTCATATTACTATATGTTTATTTGAAAAAATAACAATGTCCCTTTTTATTGCTCTTTTCCTCTGCTCTAACTTTTGTTTCCAAACCAGAAACACATTTTTCCAAAAGGGGAAAAGATAAAGTAATAAATAGAGATAATACTAAAGTAGTATTTTATTACTTTAAGTTTATTTTCTCATTATTCAAGGTCAAATACAATAGGCAAATAATCTTTGAGAAATGCAACAAACTAATAATTTATAATTCTCTTAAGAAATGGAAACTGCTGAGGAGCTTTTTATATTTTAATGGAAAAAATAAATCTAAAATGAACATGATTTACAAAATGTTCCCACAAAATAGTATTCAGTAAATTATTCTACACAACCTCACATTTGTCATAAGTCATGGCTATTTTCTCAAGCATATTTAAATGCCATCTCGACAAGCCATCTTATTTTCTAAACTGCCTTTTTTGGGGTCAGGTTTTATTTTAGCAGTGAGGCACATCTCATTTGCTCGTTCGTGGAAAGCAGTATTTTAGCTCTTTTCATTTATTTATAAGTCATCTTGGATCAACAAATAAATTAATTCATCTGCTGTACTTTAATTTTTAAGATCTATTTGGCACAGGTTCCAACTCAAATACTAAAAGTTATTATATACCCCCCAAATTCTTCAATGTGCATCCCACATTTGAGCAAATACACATTTGCAGGAAATTATCTTAAAGTGCAGATTTCTATTTCCTATAAATTATGTTTTTAAAAGTAAGTCCTTCAATTGCTCAATAGAAAGATCAGTTTTAGTCTTAATGTTTAGCTCCATTTTGCTTTGCAGAAGGAAGTTACTCAGGATATATTAGAGTGATTTGACTTTGTTTTTTCCTTCTTCTCAATTTTTTTTAGTGTTACTCTGTCAACACTTAGACTTGTAATCAATCAGTTTCCTTTATAGAGATGCTGCTAAATTACTTTCAGAGTAAATTATAAGCAGTAGAAACTTCTGACAGACACTATCCAGAAATGCAAAACAAAAAACAAACAAAATAAAGCTCACTACAATTTGATCAGAAAAGTTTCTAAAGTAGGTTTATTAATGTCAGTACTATCTCAGCATTGAGGTTAGGGGCTGTCAATGTTAAAGGTATACACCCTAAAATGCTCAGGAGTGATTACAACCCCACCCAAAGGCAGGTTTGCTATTGGGACATCAGTAGTCTCAGCAGCACATTATTTGGTAGATAAGAACAAAAGTCACATGTAAGAGGCTAAAAGAAGTCTCTTTATAATTTGTGCTTAATAAAGCTATCAGCTATTACCTAGTTGTACAATATGGCCTTTTTATAAATTGTCTTTAGTAACATAAAGTGGTTCTCAAGGAGTAATGAGGTTGAAATGAATTCCTTAGTAGGAGACAAAACTGATGCTAATAGAATCAGTTTCCCTAGACAGGAGTTTCTCAGATTCAATAAGACTATACAAAAGGGTTATTTTGTACTCCATTTTAAGCTGAATTCTATTGGCATATCTTAAAGAAGGGACTTAATAGGCTTTTAAAGTGTGATATATACAGCTACACAAATTCTCTGTTAAACAAATATTTAGACGTGCTAGAAAAAGGCTCACTTGGTCTGTACAACCTGGAGAATAGGTCTGCACTATGGTTTGGGCTCACTCTTCCTCACAGATGGGATGTGGAAATGGATCATTAGGCACTGACCTCAGAGATGGAATATGGTCACCACATATGAGGCAAGGGCCACTCAAAAACGATCCTTTTATAATGGGTGAGAACAACACAAGCAGTAATTTTGGGGGGAAAGTTATACATAAGTTTGTAGCATATCCACTTAGGGTAAGCTCATTAAGTCACAAGGCTTTTAAGCATATTATGTAAGAAGAGATAATAATGATTAGTAAGCTAAATCTCAAAGGGATTCACAGACAACTCCAAGCCCCATTCTGGTGAAACCCACATTTTTCCTTGTGTTTCTGAAAATCCACATGAGGCTCATTCTCTAGTTCTATTCACTGACACAGGCGGCAACATGACATTGCCTAACAGGTCAACTGAATAATGACCTGGTCTCCCTCTCACCCAAAATGATCTCTCTTTCCTTGAATGTGTCAAGCTCTTTTCTACATCACTGTTATCACTCATGCTAATCTCTCTGCTTACAGTGGTGGGTTGAATTGTGCAGGTGTAATTAAGAATCTCAAGTGAGCTGAACCCGAATTTAGGGCATTCCCTGAACTCAATGACAGTTTCCTCATTAAAGAAAGGCAGAGGGAGACTTGTGACACAGACACTTGAGTGGAAGAGCAGTCACACAGACATGAGGACAGAGACTGGGAGTGGAGAGCTGCGATTGGAGTACAAGCCTTGGAACCTCAGGGCTGGCTGGCTGCCACCAGAAGCTAGGAGAGAAGCATGGACCAGATTCACCCTCAGTGTCCGCAGAAGGAACCAAACATGCTGGCACCTTGATTTTGGACTTTGGCCTCCAGAACTGGGAAGGAATAAACTTCTGTCATTTTAAGCCACACCAAGCTTGTGGTTGTTACTGCAGCTCCAAGAAACTAGTACCCAGGGACACCACCTCCTTCTTCAATGGCCTTTGCTTCAGGTCTGGCTGAAGGTCTCCTCCTCAGAGGGACTTTCCTTCACCACACCATTAAAATAGATATCTAAACCTATCAGTCTCTATCACTGAATCCTGTTATAGCATTCACCACAAATTATATATTTATGTGTTCATTTATGTGCTGTCTGTCTTCCACACTAAACTATAAACTCTATGAAGGTTCCTTTTGTTTTCTTTGATTGAACAGTGTATCCAGCAACTCATACATGCTTAGCACAGAGCTGAGTTCAAAAGTTGTTGTTTAGTACATAAACATATTAACAGGTATCTGCCTTTGAAATTCAGCCCATTAACTCAGTTTCTAAAAATAATGTAAAAATAAAGCACACATAGGAAGTTATGAACAAAGTAAAACTTCCTAAAGAATGGAAGGCAAGAGAAATGGGTTATGTCATCTACTACACAGTACGGATAACTCCAAATCTTATATATTTCTGTTCACAAAATTTCTTTGGGTCATGCTACAACTACAAGTTTCTCATGACTTTCTCCCACACAATGCTAAATTTTACATTGTCTCCCTGATTTATATGCTTTCTGGTTCTTTCTCCAGTATCTTATCTCCCCTCCCTCCAGGAAATAAAAAATAAATTCAGGCCTTATGCAGATGAGTTTTATTTGCTGATCTTTAATCCTAAACACAAGCCCCAACCTTGTCACCTTCTAAGCTATTTTCCCTGTTTTTAAACATTTACAGAGTGCTTCTTACACACCACTGAATGTTCTATTTTAAACAATCAAAGCTTATAAATAGGGCAAAGGGAAAGCAGCACAACTTTTGAATTTCACCTTAGAGCATTGCTTAACCAGTCCATCTAAGGAGCATTTAATTATCTAAGAAAATGTATCTTAATTGATTTAGTATTTACTATTATTTAAAAGCCCAAAGGAAGCAAAGGTACAAGTTAACATGTGGACTTTAGTCTGTTAGCAATGTAAATGATTTCTAGCTGATAGAAAATGTAATCTCTAAATTTATGGATTATTGCCCTGTATGACATTAACCAGTTACGTATCTAACCTAGACATTCTTTCCCCACAATCTTTAATGCCAGATAGTATGCGTTCACCCTGTATTTGCATGAAAGTCATATAATGAGCTTAAAAATTGATAGTTTAGCAGTTCTAAGTGTTTTAAAACATTAACTCATTAATTACTTATCAAGTGTTTTTTTAATAAGGAGCTGAAATTTTCTCCCTTAAACTTCCAGCTCTTAAGATATTAGCTTAAGCTTCAGACACACACACACTCCACTTGATACAATGCATGAAAGATTTTAAAACATCTGTAACATGAGGACGTTATACAGGATTTGCCTTTGCTTCACCTAGGAGTAGCAGACTACATTTTGCTAACAGTACCATTTTTATTTTTAAGCATATTTTATTGATTATGCTATTATAGCTTTCCCAATTTTCCCCCCTTTATTCCCCCTCCTCACTGCAACCCCCAACCTTCTAGCAATTCCCCCTTAGTTCATGTTCAAGGGTTGTACATACAAGTTCTTTGACTTCTCTGTTCCCTATACCATTCTTAATCTCTCCGATTCTATTTTATGCCTACCAATTATGCTTCTTGTTCCATGTTCCTTCCCCCCCATTCTTCCCCTCCCCTTCCCCACTGAAAACCCTCCATGTGATGTCCATTTCTGTGATTCTGTTCCTGTTCTAGTTGTCTGCTTAGCTTTTGTTTTTATTGTTGGTTTTTTTTTTTTTTTTTAGGTTCTGTTGTTGATAGTTGTGAGTTTGTTGTCATTTTACTGTTCATAGTTTTTTATCTTTTTCAATTTCTTAGATAAGTTCCTTTAACATTTCATATAAGAAGGGTTTGGTAATGATGAACTTCTTTAACTTGACCTTATTTGGGAAACACTTTATTTGCTCTACCATTCTAAATGATAGCTTTGCTGGATAGAGTAATCTTGGATGTAGGCCCTTGCCTTTTATGACTTCAAATACTTCTTTCCAGTCCCTTCTTGCCTGCAAGTTTTCTTTTGAGAGATCAGCTGATAGTCTTATGGGAACTCTTTTGCAGGTAACTCTCACCTTTCCTCTTGCTGCTTTTAAGATTCTCTCTTTATCTTTAATCTTGGGTAACTTAATGATAATGTGCCTTGGTGTGTTCCTCTCTGGGTCCAATTTCTTTGGGACTCTCTGGGCTTCCTGGACTTCCTGGAAGTTTATTTCCTTTGCCAAATTGGGGAAGTTTTCCTTCATTATTTGTTCAAATAAGTTTTTAATTTCTTGCTCTTGTTCTTCTCCTTCTGGCAACCATATAATTTGGACATTGGAATGTTTAAATTTGTCCCAGAGGTTCCTAAGCCTCTGCTTATTTTTTGAATTATTGTTTCTTCATTCTGTTCCAGTTGGATGTTTATTTCTTCCTTTTGTTCCAAATTGCCTATTTGAGTCCTGGTTTCCTTCCTGCCACTGCTGGTTCCCTGAATATTTTGCTTTATTTCACTTTGAGTAGCCTTCATTTGTTCTTTCATTTTGTGACCGAGCTCAATCAGTTCTGTGAGCATCCTGATTACCAGTGTTTTGAACTCTGCATCAGATAGGTTGGCTATCTCCTCACTTAGCTCTTTTCCTGGAATTCTGCTCTGTTCTTTCATTTCGGCCACATTTTTTTGTCTCGGTGAACCTGTTAAGTTGTAAGGGGGTGGAACCTTAGGTATTCACCAGGGTGAGGCCACCCTCATTGCTGTGTTTTGTCATTATTGGTCTGGGTAATCTGGTTGACTGTTTCTTTAATTCCTTGATTGTTGGAGTTCCATGCAGTTTGATTTTCTGGCACTTCTGATTGTTTATTATTTTTAGATTGGTCATTAATCCTCCTTTTGGATGTTCAAGGAAGCAAAGGCTTTCTACCTATGCTTCCATCTTGGCCAGAATGCCCCATTTTCATTTTTTCTGATTAAAGTCAAAATTATTTAAAAAAGCAGTCACACAGAAGTCAGAAAACTGTTCTCTCATTCTAATATATATTGCAGAGGGAGGTAGTTTTTATGACATAGTCCTGATGCTGCTATTTATATCACTTTCGTAGCATCTACAACTTTATATACTTTACAAAGAGTTTCCCTGATATTTTCAGTACCCATGTGGCACCATATGGTAGTTATTAAAGTATTATTGCCTGCATTCCCTGTGCTGTACTTTACATCCTGTGACTATTTCATGACTGCCAATTTGTATGTCTTGATCCCCCCACCTTTTGCACCCGGCCCCTCACTCCCCTTTCCTCTGGCAGCTGTCAGTCTGTTCTCTGCATCTATGAGTCTGTTTATTTTGTTCCTTAGATTCCACATGTGAGTGAAATCATACAGTGTTTGTCTTTCTCTTCTCTGACTTACATTTCACATGTAAGTGAAATCATACAGTGTTTGTCTTTCTCTTCTCTGACTTACATTTCACATGTAAGTGAAATCATACAGTGTTTGTCTTTCTCTTCTCTGACTTACATTTCACTTAACGTAATACCCTCTAGGTCCACCCATGGTGTCACAAATGGCTGAATATATCATTTTATATATATATGTCTGTGTGTGTGTGGTTGTGATTCTATTGTAAATAACACTGTAATGAACATAGGGATGCATATATTCTTTGGAATTAGTGTTTTGGGATTCTTCAGAGTTATACCCAGAAGGAATCTCTGAGTTATAAGGCAGCTCTATTTTTATTTTTTGAGGAAAAGCCACACTGTTTTCCACAGTGGCTGCACCAATTTGCATTCCTGCCCACAATGCACAAGGGTTTTTGTTCCCTTTTCTCCACATCCTTGCCAATACTTGTTGTTTGTGGATGTATTGCTGATAGACATTCTGACAGGTGTAAGGTGGTATCTCACTGTGGTTTAATTTAGATTTCTCTGATGATCAGTGACACTGAGTATCTTTTCATATGTCTATTGGCCATCTGCATGACCTCTGGAGAAGTGTCTGTTCAGGTCTTCTGCCCATTTTTTAAGTGCACTGTTTGTTTGTATTTCTTGTGTTGAGTTGTATGAGTTTGTTATAAATTTTGGATGTTAACACCTTATCAAATATATAGACAACAATAACAAAAGCAATAGCTCACTAAGGATGTTAAAAGGTAACACATGCAAAGCAGAGGAACTGTTACACAGTAGTCAATTAATAAATGTCAATTAAGTTATATCCCAATAATGTAAAAAATACTATTATTAATTGCATTTCCCAAATAAACACAATTTCAAAAATGTGAACATATTTTTCACTTTAAAATTATTTCATATAAAAGTGAATTTCAACTTTGCTTATTATTTTGTATCATGATAATAAAACTCCCCACCATTTCACACCTCCTAGATGAAATCATTTATAAAAGGTTATGAAGAAAGACATATAATACAAGTGACTTCCATTTTAATAATGTAAAGTAAGTCAAGAACTCAAATTTCTCAACTGTTTAGAAATATTAATTTTTCAGGCTACTTTTACTCCCCAGCAATATAAAAGGACTGGTTAACATATATGATTCAAATGTCAATACCGGCTCAAATAAGAATGTGGAGAACTATTATAATTTACCATTATAATGGACATGAGTCCATGAATAATCAATTGGCCATCATAAACCAAGCAATTACATGAAGCAGATATTTCTCTGGAGCTTAATTTAAAAGTCCTTGACTTCAGGAACAGTAACTTCTTTTTTTTTTAAGATTTTATTTATTTGTCTTTAGAGGGGAAAGAGAAGGAGAGAGGGAGAGAAACATCAATGTGTGGTTGCCTCTCATGCATCCCCTGCTGGGAACTGGCCTGCAACCCAGGCATGTGCCCTGACTGGGAATTGAACCGTGATCCTCTGGCTCACAGGCCTGCGCTCAGTCCACTGAGCTACACCAGCCAGGGCAGCAACAGTAACTTCTTTATCTTTTTGTCCCCAGAACCTCTAACACAGTGGCTGTCACATGACTTTGTAGGTGATTAATTAACTCAAAAACTTCATTGGGAACAGTGGAGGAATAGGCTGCAATTCCTGTCACCTCCACATAACATGGCAAGATCACTCTCCTCTCACTTTAAGACCCCTGGAAAGGAGATAAAAATTCAGAAACAAAATGATAAAAATATAATTATATCAGATAATTTGAGCAGAAAAATAGCAGTTAGTAAAGGAAAGAATATTTGGTAATGGTAGAGTCCAGGCATATGCAAGGGTGAAAAGAAAACAGTAACCAATAAATGTACAGAAAGATGAAAGAAAGGGGGATATATGAATGGTAGGTACTAGGGGAGAAATATTATTGACATTTTATAACTGTCAATAATAAAGATTAATGAAGGATGTGGACTAAAATAGCAAGCTTCAGCTAACTAGAGGAAGAAACAAATACCAGAATATAGGTGAAAAGAAAATGTAAGAGCATTCAGAAAAATTAAAGTTCTGATAAATATTATTTATCAAAATATTATGCATAGACTAATAATGGCCTTAAGGTATTTTTAAAGATTTTATTTATTTAATTTTAGAGAGAGGAGCGGAGGAAGAAAGGAACATCAGTGTGAAAAGTATCGATTGGTTGCCTCTCCTCTGCACCCCTGGGGATCAAACCCGCAACCTAGGCATGCGTCCTGCCCAGGAATTGAACCAGAGACCTGTGGCCATGCAGGATGGTGCCCAACCAACTGAGCCACACCAATAAGACTCAAGATCTTTTTTAAAATAACAGTTGAATATATGAAATTCACTTTTATAAAAATATAAGAAAATGTAGCAGTTGGTGGCTATTTCTAAAAAGTAAATAACTATATCTGTTTGTGAAAATATTTATTCTCTGAGGACAGCAGCCCTGAGTGTTATTGTATTACTTTTGTCAACAATAACCAGAAATTGGTCCCAGAAGATTTAGAGATCTAAATGACTGTGAAGATAATCATTATTCTCAAAGAATACATAGGTGTTCTAAGCAAAATTTTGTAGATTATGCTGTTAAATTGTCCTCCCTCCATAAATAAAAGTATCTATAAATTTAGTGCTAGGTTATCTTATCTTAAAAATTTGAAAAAATAAAAGGAGTGTTTCAGAAAGATATCTGTGAACATGCCTATTTAATATATGCCACAAAATACACAATGATTGGAGTGGGAATGAGGAAAGACTTTCTTAGAGGCTATGTGTCTCCTGGTTTACTAATTTCAGGACAATACTGGACAAATTCTTTTATAAGAAGTGATTTGGTGAACTGAATGTCTCTCCTACCCCCCTATTATTCAGGAAAAAAATCTAGAAATTGAAGAGAAGCAAATAGGCATAACAGCTTTCATTGCTTGTTAATATAAGACAATTTTTAACAGAGCCCAGGGCAGGGAAAGGCGGATGCTCTTGTGTTATAATAAGGCCAGAGTTATTAGTTATTTGTTTGTTACAAATAAGGTCAAAGTTATGTTAATAGAAGGAATATGAATTTTTCACGGGGACCAGATGGGGACCTTTAGAAATAAATGAATCATCACAGTGGGAGGTGTGTTTGATTTCAGATACCTTGGGTGAAAATACAGCCTGGAGTGAAAACACCTACTCTACTCCATCATCAATTTCCTCTCTCTAAATGGGCAACAAAGTCTTCATTCATTATGCTTCCCTAGCCCAGCAGAAGGACACAGAAACCCTAACACTGAAGGGTTTTCCCTGAAGGTCCGCCCTCTTCAGGGCCAGTAGAAAACCATCAGGATAGAGGAGAAACGCTGACCTCTCAGCAGATGCTTCAGGCTGCAGAATGTGAAAGAAACAAAGGATAACTGAAAACAGAAGGGTTGGGAAATCCTATGTTTTGTGGGTGGGGAGCTCCAGTGAAAAAGAGAGGTTAAAAGAAGAGGACTGAAGGAAAGGAACAGAGAATGGACAGAGTGTAGTTTAAGATGTTCAGCTAAGCCACCTACCTCATCATTTGTGCAACTATCATTTGTGCAACTAAGTCTGGGTAACTTGGGGTCAGCAACCTGAAGCCTACAGTGAATTCCTTAAATTTCCCTTAATATTCTGCATATTTTCCACGGGAATAGGTGCTTACAGCCTAATCTAGAGAAGAGAAGGTTGTGACCTTGTCCCTATGCCACAGTCATCAGCAAACTTTGGCGGCATCCTAGAAGTGAAGCACTGGTAGTGAGTGAAATCTACCCACGGGCCAAGCTGGGCAAGAGTGTCCTCCTCACTTCTCCCCTTTTTTTAAAAAATGGCTTCAGGCAACAGAGGTTGGGCACAAAAAAGAAAGGAGCACACCATGAATTACAAAGAATGTTATTTCTCTTGAAATATTACCATCACCAACATCATATTCCAAAATGTAAAATAGGAACCACCAGATATTTTTCTCTAGCTATGATTTCAGAATGACAGTTACAAGTTTGCAAACAGATGATGATCTACATTGAGATAAATAATAATAAGAAGAATAAGAATAATAAGATGATGATAAAACCTCACATAGGAAAGGGTCTTTAGGGTTTACAGAAAATAATAGATATATAAATGTATATATTAAGAAAAAGACAAAATAAAACTTGGAAACTGTATTCTCTGGGCTTTCAGGAGGCCGTAGTAGCTTTCAACACTACTTTGAGTTTCTCCTCTGTGTTATTAACATTCAGTGAGAGATCATGCGAAGAGTCAAGTTGCTCTAAGGCAAAGACCTCAGGTGACATATTTTAGCACACTCCACAGTTTTTAACATCCAATTAAAAAAAAACTAGAAGAGAGTATGAAATAGACTAGTCATGATGAAACATAAAAGAGAGTAGTATTTTTTAAAAAATGTGAGCAACCAATATTATAAAATTCCGCTCAAGTTGGCAGAGATGTAAGTGCATATAGAAGTTACAAATTTTGATAATTTTCTCAAAATAATTAAATACAATTTAGAGTCACTCTTTATGCCATATGTAAATATATAAATTTTACATAGAATACATATATACATACATGCATATGTGTGTCCATAAACAAATTCAATCTGGAACATTTTAATGTGTTAGTAGAAAGAAATCATTATAATCAAAAGCTCAGTGTTAAGGTTTCTCTGAATGTTATTGATGAGATCAAGGAGTTAGAATTAATGAAGAGTGTGCCTAGGGCTGTGACTGTGTATGGAAGCTATTTTTACTGAAGAAAATAGATGAGGGAGATAGAAAGAAAGTGAATTTTTTAAAAGGTTTACCGGTTTTTAAAAAACCTAAAATTTAACTTTTATCTAGAATTTCTTTTGACAGAATAATACAGTTTGAAAACAAACAGAAATTTTGACAAAAAGGAGTTTTAAATCTAGGTACACTAAGAAATAAGGAAGCAGGAAGTTGTGACCCATTTCTCATTGCACTCCGCTATTCTAACATTTTTACTGTCTCAGAAAATGTGTTTATTTTCAGAGCTGTCATACATATTAACTTCTGAGCTATGTTTGTACTCTTGACTTGTGAAAGGTAAGGTTTATAAGCAAAACAAGGTAAGAGAAGTAATATCAATAAAGCAGAAAGAACTGAAGAACAGCCTCGTAACCTAATTCCTTACTGATTTTTCCCATACCTAAGCTTTTTCTAGTGGAATAAAGTACAGCATAGGGAATAGAATCAATAATATTGTAATATAACTATGCATTGTGCCAGGTGAGTGCTAGATTTATGGGAGGAATCATTTCATATGTTATACAAATGTCTAACCTCTGTTCTTTACACCTGAAACTAATATAGTATTGAATGCCAATTGTAATTGAAAAATAAATATAAAAGCTAATTTTGCCTTATGACTAAATCAAAGTGTGTATTAAAAAAACAACACAGACTCAAATGGTGATATCATATAATGAAGGTAGGTACAAAAAGTCCTGAAAATATGGGTTTATCCTTTTGGGGAAAAAAAACTCTTTTCCTTATTTTTACTCTCCATTTTCCCCTAAAGTAGTCATCCTGAGAACGTTTGTTATTTCCTTTACTCTAACATTTTTCTTCTTTTCTTTTCTTTTTTTTCATTTGTTATTTTTTCCTTAAAAAGTGACCTGCAAACTTCCTCCAAGGTCATTTTTAGGTACTTTGTTAATGAAATCATCAAACAAAGAAAAGTCAGGAGACATGACTATTATTTATATCTGATGAGACATTCTTTTTAGAAATAGGACAGCAGGAAAAAGAAAACCCACACTCTTTTACAAATATTCTCAACTTTAATTAAAAAAAAACCTCATCACAAAATATTCACTTCACTTGGCCCAAAACCCTAGTGAAATTCAAATGTTTTGATGTATCCTATCCACCACCACCCCACTCAAAAAATAAATTGCACTGTAACTGTTTCAGAACACATTGTGAAACTTTAAAAAAGTCTCTTGCTAATATTACTTCAGTTGTACATTCTGCAACTTTCCACATTTTTCAATTTCTTATTTTTTTTTATTTCCATCACCATCCCCTCCCATGCCCTCTCCCTACCTTTGTTTTATTTTTGTTTCATCACTAGTGTAAAATTTCTGGAATTTGCCTGGAATTTCGTCATGTTCATTCATTTCTGATAAAGGTTTAGTAAATTCTTTGCTGACACAAACTAAATGTGGACAGCAGTGTCTCAGGAAACAAAAATAATGTTTAAATTTCAGTTTGCCTGTCTCTCCAGTTCGGGGGGTCATCAGTCTGCCCCGTGACTTGAGTTCCTTGATGAATCCATAGAGTTGTTCATTTTCAGTTTGTTTAGCTTTTTTGTTGTCGCTACTGCAAGGCTGAGTGTTATGACTTCCAAGCTGTTTCTTTACATGCTGGTTCTGGCTTTATGACTGTTACTTTAAGAAATCATTCATCCTCGTTTGCTTATAAATACTTATAATACTCTTTAATTATTAAAAATTAGATTATTGAGGGGCATAACCAGTCTAGTCACCCATTTATCCTATTTTTCAGTTATTGTGAAAATCCAAAGACTTTATTTTCTTGACCTGCCAAGAAACAGCTGGTTCTGCTGACCTTCACAGCACATATCCTGACTCCTAGGTTCAAGCCTGATCCAAAAAGACTTATTTGTGGCTTGAGACACACCTGGTGTTTACTTAGCGTATGAGTACCCCGGTTGGCAAGAACTGCTGAGAGATCACCGTAAAAGTGATTGGCACATCTGTCTTTCTTTGGGCAAAGGCAGAATACTACTCCATGTTAAGTGAGAGAGTACTTTCTTCTCCAGAAATTTATGAAAAAAAAACATCAAATTATTAGAAGCTGGAAAGCAGGCCTACTCTTTTGTTTGTATGTTACTCTCTGGAAATACTTTCACCTAATTCAGCAGCAACGTGGGTGGGAAGTGTCAAAACACTGTGTATACATGTTCAATAAGTGACTTTGAGCCAACTGATCAATGGAAGATGATTTAAAACTAAATGTTTTCATCATAGACTCAACCTTGAAAAATGGTCCTGTAGAAGAGAGTTTATTTTAATGCAATAATAGCAAACCATGATAGGCAAACTAAAGGATCCTTTCTGGTAGCTTTTAATACTATATAGTTAGTTTGGCACATTCACAGAGCCAAAACAAATTATTTGTACTTTTAAAATATTATCATGAAACAGACTGAGTCACCACATTTTCAAAAATGTACTTTGAGCCAATACTTTGACCATTTTTAAAATATAATTATAGAAGATAATTACACTAAACTGCATGAAATCTCACTCAATATTTGTCCTTAGCAGAAAGGAAATGCCTCCATGGAACAAATGACATACAGGAAAAAATACAAGCTGAAACTTTAAGGGAGGTGGGGACTAATGATGTGTGAAAATTTAATAGGCTTCAGTCCACCCACTAGGCTGTACTCCATTTGTTAAGGAATCGTAGAAGCAGCAGTTCTCTGGGTAATGTGAATAAGGGTTATTAGCAATAATAATGGTTTTCTAGCTGATAAATTTGCAGATTAAGCAACCTCTGCCATGGAGGTTAGTAATATTTCAAAGATATTGCTCAAAAGAGAATGGAATGAGTATTTTATTTTTGTATCAAGAAGTGTGGACTCTTTACCAAGAATGTGTGGCAGCAGAAGTATTGCTTCTCTCATTTTTCAACTTAATGGGTGGTAAGAATTCTACCCAGTACTGAAAATGTTATGACATTTTACCCATTAGATCATGCAGTGTTCTATAGTTATGCTCAAATTACTCCTGTGCTCCTCTTGTTAAAGAGCACATCAGAAAAAGGAACAACCTATTTTATTTATGTCCAGGCCATTTAGTAACAAAAATAATAAATAATGTATGTAAGTTTCTCCATTGGGGCTGCAATTTTGCTATTTTTGTAATAAAAATAAATAACTAGTGCTAAATTTTCAAAATGACCCCTAGGTTTTGAACATTTCACTTGTCATTTATTAGACAAAATATCTTTAGAAAAGGCCTTTGAAACTCTCATGAAGTCACCTTAGGGTGCCAGAGTTCTGATTATCTGGACTGATGGTCAGACAGGTAGGTGTAGACCAGCCATGTGATTATGCTGTTGGTAACAGTGAGAATTCAAGAAGGTCCTAGAGAATACGGCTCCATAGCTGAGTGCCCTGTGGGTGTGGTTTCGTATTATCTATGCCATTCTGTAGGCTGTCCATCATACCTTTTCCCATGACATCTTTCAATAAAAGCCAGAAACACTCAAATTATATAATTAATTACATTCTTTTTTAATCGCTTAGATCGAATTACTCTTTGATCTAAGCTCTCCCAATGGCTACTGCTGTCAGTAGCTCCATGGACACATGGTGTTCACAGCAACTCTCAGGACTAGCCAATTTGGCTAAAATAACAATTTGCACTAAAACGTTCGTATAGATCATGCCCAGATGACATGAGCTGTTATTTTCTATATACTAATCTGAAAGGCGCGAGCAAAACTATTTTAGGTAGAGGAGGGACCACACTGGGACAATAGATTAACTGAGGTGAGGCCCAGAGAGCCAGGAGGGATCTGGCCCTGGGGTACAAACAGGGCCTGAGCCAGAGCCCCTCTGAACCAGGGTAAATTTAGGAAGCAAAAGCTCAATACCAGAGACTAGCAGACTTGAGACTAGCAGGCATGGAACTCAGTGTCTTTAGTTAGTTTGGATGAAGGTAATGATCATGGTTCATGATACGACCCCAGGTAAAATTAAGAATCACTCTCAGGCTTTAAGGTTGAAGATGATGATGGAAACTCCTGCCCTATTTAAAATTCCTATTCCACTGGTTCTCAAACTTGGCTGCACGTTTGAATCACAGAGTGTTCTTTACATAAAACTGATGGGAAATTTTACTTGAGGAGCAGATATTAATCAATTTCCTTTAAGAAATAGAAGCATGTAGTTCCCATCCAAAAATACAGAGTTTGGCTCTATAAACTAAGGTCATATACCATTGGTTCTTAAGGGGTGGTCCTAGACCAGGGGCTTTCAAGATCACACCTGAGAATAGTTGAGAAATGCAAATTCACCCCAGACCTACTGAATCAGTTCCTCTGATGGTAGAGCCTCGCAAATCGCGTTTCAGCAAACCCTCCCAAGGATTTTGACACATTCCAAAGTTTGAGAGGCACTCGTGTTTACAATACTTTATGTGAAATTTTCACCATTTTTTCTATGAATTGGTGGGCAGCTCTATAAAAAATATGTAGATTATCACAATTTTCAGATTCATTATATTTGTCCTAAAGTTTATTTAGATACAAATTCTGTCCTGGCTTGTCGGCCCATTTCACTTACAGTTTTAAAACTCAGAGAAAACATTTGTTATGATTCTCACTAAAACTGTTAAGGAACCTGGACCAACAGCCCACATTCCCAGAGGTTTCCTGGACCAGGGACTAGCTTATAATTTTCAAGGGCATTCTATTTGTCTTCTCCCATATAACAATCTCGACTAACCACGGGAGGAGGAAATCTTGAATCTGGTTCAGGCTTTGAGTTCTCTTAAAGTGAGAAACATAACTTATGACAATTTAATGAGCTTCAATTTTTACATAAAGTAGGAATAATGAAAAAAAGTAAAATAACACAACTGGTGGGAACTAGGAGAGGTCATTTATGTGGGAAGAAGTCCTACCCAAAATAAATCAGTTTGCTCCTTTTACCTAATAGCTCTGTGTATTGCTATCTTAACCTCACCTACGGCTAGCAAAATAATGTCCTTGCTCCCCTGAAAGCCATCCACATCATAATCCCCAGACCAGTAACGTGTTACTTGACATGGCAGAAGGACTTGGCAGATATCACTAAGGTTAAAGAACTTGAGGAGAGTCCTGTATTGTTCATATAGGCCCAGTCTAATTGTATGAATTCTTAAATGTGGAGAATTATTACTAGCTGCATTCAGAGAGATGTAAGAACAGAAGAATGGGCAGAGAGAGATCTCTGGTTTGAAGATGAAGGGAGGATGCCATGAGCCCAAGAATATGGGCAGCCTCTAGAAGTTGGGATAAACAAGCAAGCAAAATATAACCAGAAACACTGAAAAATAAGAACAAACTGACAGTAACAAAAGGGGAGGGAGGAGAGGATAACAGAGGGAAAGGGGGAAATGTCATCAAGGCACAGGTATAAAGGACACATGGACAAGCCAAAGGGGGGGTAGGATCGAGGGTGGGAGATGGAGACGGGTGGGGTGGTGGGGAGTGTGGGGGAAAAAATGGAGATAACTGTACTTGAATAACAATTAAAAAAAGAGAGAGAAACATTTTTACATATAAAATGGGGGGTTAGGACAAATTGTTATATGAATATTTAAAATCATGAGATCAAAAATGAGCATATAGAAGAAAACTTAATAAATGTCCTATATTATTATTTTAAAAAGTTGGGAAAATCAATGAAATAGGTTCTCTCCAAAAGTCTCCCAAAGGGAATGCAACCCTGACACCTCGATTTTAGACCAGTTGAAATACAGACCCCTGCAGAACTGTAAGCTGATAAATTGGTGTTACTTTAAGCCACTAAACTTTTTGGTAATTTGCTATGGCAGCAATAGGAAATTAATATATATTCCTATGCTTATTCTCTTTGTTATATTAAAGTGTGTGACTGGGGTGTGCTCCACCCATAAGCATAACAGGGCCACCGACACCCAAATGGCTCTCAGGAGCAGATTAATGGTCCAGAGTACCATGACTACGACACACACGGAAGGGAGTGACGACACGCAAGCAACAGATACCTTCCTTTCACTGAAATCAGAGAGAGTAAACATGTTAAGAAAACTGAGTCAGATCACAGTTTGTCCATGAAGCTGGGACTTTGAACTTTTCAACTTGTTTTTTTGAAAGGGATGTTTCTGTTTTTGCTTTCTCTTTCTCTCTCTCTCTGCCCTTCTCTTTATTTCTTTTTTTCTTTTTTTTTTTTTTGTAAGACATGCACTAGCCACCACAAAGCAGAGCTATACATACCATTAAACTCTTCCAGGGAGAAATCAGAAATTAGTGGATATAGCAGCAGAATGATGAGTTTTTCTGAAAGTAGCACAATGACTTGTGTTTGCCTAACATTGTAGGGCAAGAGTGTTAAGGAACAAGCCTTGTGCTTATTGATTGTTAAGTAAAATATGCATCCAATTGCCTCACCAGCAGAAATACATTCTAAAAGTCTTGAAAAGAAATTGAAACATGCTATATATTGATTGATACCGTATTTTGCCAGGACTGCAAAAAACCAGGGCCTCACTTTAGAATCATTTTCAAGATTTATACTTTTGGTATTTTGAATACAAAAAGGAGCATGAACTAACTAAAGAAAATACGGGCTTGCAAAGATCATTAAGTATCTTTTCTAGAGACGCTGGGAGAATTACTTGTGAGATGCTTGCAGATGGCCATCTTCTCACTATGGCCTCACATGGCAGAGGGTAGAGACAGCAAGCTCTCATGTTCCTTTTCTGAAGACACCAGTCCTATTCATGAGGGCACCACCTTCATGACCTAATTACCTCCCAAAAGCCCCACCTCCTAATAATGCCCAATTGGGTGTTAGGATTTCAACCTATGAATGGGGATGCCACAATACAAACATCCAGTCCATGCTGCACAAAAGAAAAGGGGTGACTGTGGGACCAAGTAGACTACACTACAGGAGCATTCTACAAGCCTAGAGAGCTTGAGAAAAATGTCTGGGGTGAGGAACACTGTAAAGCCCATCAAGAATGAAATGGGTGTGGGGATGGTTGCAAGGGATGCTGGCCTGAAGCCTGGCAGTACTTCACAGCCCTTCCATTAAAAAAAAACTACTTTATAAACTGGGCTGGAAATTATATTGCTTGAAGTTGAATTTCCTCACCATTACTCAATGTTTATGTTTCCTACAGAAAATAATTTTTCTTAGCTTTAGTTACCTATCTATAGAATGGAGATGAGTGTCTGTGTATAAGGCTTTTATCAGCATACATGAAACCATCTTAGGACCAGCCAAGCCCTGTACACATAGTAAACATTCAATAATATTAACTATTATCAAAATTATTGACGACGATTATTTTGCTGGCTCTATGGTAACATAGACTGGGGTTGAAAGAAATTCAGAAGGAAAAGGAACAACATATGCCTTCTTTTCTTTAATGTCTTTTTTAAACCAAGGTAGATCATATGCTGCTATGGAAGACACTGGATCAGGGTCTCATGGGACAATAGGAGAGGCAGCAGGCTGATCGTCAGCTGAGCAAATACAGACAAGGAGAAGAGGGGCTGTGTGTCTAGGTACAATAAGCGGTCTAGATGACAATGTTTTTGACCCCAGATGGAGGAAAATTTGGCTGCAAGTAATACCTCTAAGCTTCATACACAAATAAAATTAGACATTTTGTACATTTCTGATGGAAGTTGACAGTATTTGGTTGTCTGTCCAGTTTACCCTCCTTCCTCATCCATTGGCTCCAGCGTCCAGACTTCAATACCTGGGAATACTGATACCAGGCCATCGCTAGTGATGAGCGTGTCACTGAGCGAACGTCCAGACTTCAATACCTGGGAATACTGATACCAGGCCATCGCTAGTGATGAGCGTGTCACTGAGCGAAGCTGAAATAGTCAGATTCTCTTTTCCAGAGCCACTTATATTTCAACTGTGCCTAGACCCACCACAGGCAATACTAGGAGATGGTGGTCATATCCCACCAAGTAGTAGAGTAGAAGAGAAAAGTTGTTTGCAAAAACACTAATACAGACATGCAGGAAGGAATAAAGATAAAGGATGGGGCCCAATGACTTTTTCTATTGATGTTAGTGAGGTGTGGATAAATTTCTGCCCCTGGATTCTAGGCTGTTCCCCGGTACCCTCATTGTTCATTTGTCTTTTGACTTAATAAATATCTCTAACTGAAAAACAATTAAAATTTTAAAAAAAGAATTAGAAAAATAAATAAATAAATAAATATCTCTAGCTGGTTTCTGTTACTTCCAATCAAATAATTCAAACCATATAATTATAAGACTTCTGTTACTGAGCCAGAAATTTCTGCCTCAGTTACCCTCTAGCTCAATTTGGAAAATATTATTGGATCTTTCTCTTGAATAGTGTCAGTAACAGGCAGAAAGTATCATCATAATTGCAACAGCCTGATCCTGTGATGTCATGAAAGGTTTTCACTGTGTTATGCTACTTTATAGAGATGACAGTATGACATCGTCATTAATCCAAATAATAAACCTGAGCCAACTACAAAACCAGTAAATATCCTGAGGACTATTAATATCATTGCCATTAATACCATGTGGTGTAAAAGTGCAAATTATTGGAACTTTGTGAATATAAATACAGTATTTTAACATTGTTTGCCAAGTAAATAAGGCTCTATTTTAAAAAACTCATACAGCTCTTCCAATAGAGAAAAAATAAACACACTCACCATATAAAATAGTCAAAATACAAGTCATAGAACATAAAGATTGTTATTTCCATACAAAATTTCAACTTATTTATATATTTTGTTTGATAAATTGCCTTTGTTTCCAACCTTCTGCTATTATATGGAACTGTTACCAAGCAATATATAATGTATAGCACCATATTCATTAAAGTTGGTTTGTCCATGAAGATTGAATTTTTCATACTATAATCATATATTCTTGAAAAGACAGTAATTATACTTGCTTAATAAAAGTATTTAGAGTCAATCTAATTATAATTACTAATACAGGGGAGGAAGAACAGATGAGCCATATTTTCTAGCTTTAAATAACATATGATTTCTTTTTTGACCAAAGATTTACTTGTTTTAATAACATATAGTTATATACTAAAATGCTAATGCATTTTCATTGAAGAGGAGAGCAGGTAGAAGGCTTTCAAGCATTTTGAGTTGGAAGGCACACACGAAGAGGGGTACAATGCAAACAGTTTCATGAGCCTCTATGGCTAGTCTAGTATGGATTACAGTCCAGCCTCTTCACTGAGCTGAGAGAGGAGGCTGGCCTAGAGCTGCAGAATGCGAAGCCAAGGTGAATTCTTTGTGAAGCCACAAAGTAGGAAACCAGAGAAAATTTAAACTATTAAGTACAAGTTAGTGGGAAGAGTACAAAGATTCAGGACCCAACTTTAAGCAACACAGTGGGAAGGTGGGACTTGGCAAGTCCCTCGGGGCAGAAATATTAAGTGGCATGGCCAAACTCAGGGAGAAGGTACAAAGGACAATGAGAGTCGACATGCTCCCCTCCAGTGCCATGAGTAAATGGCCCTGGGGTTTCCCTAAATCATCTAATGCAGTGTTTGTTCTCCACCCAGGATGGACACTGCATCAATAGAGGTAGGTGCAGGGGTGCTTTAAAAAAATACTAATACCTGCTGTCACCTAAAACCAATTTAGTAAAAATCTCTGGGGGGTCAAATGCACAGCCAGCACTGAGAACTACATATTAAATAGAAAAAATTCATGGAAATGCTGAAGGTGAAGTGTGGGTTACTATAAGAAATCCCTTGCATCCAAACCTTCCCAGGGGACTGTATATAGAGCTGGTGAGATCACAGGGCTTCATGGTCCCCAGCTGTCATGTGGGGAGGGAGCTGCCAAGGCACTATGCCAGTTCAGAGTGTGTGCAGAAAAAAGTGTATAAATTCATACCTAACAATGTCCATAATAACATATATTCTAAAGTGGGTTATTACAAAATGATTTTGACTTAATAGCCTATGTAAGTGCCCATTAAAAAGAAAGAATGAGAGATGTCCAAATCCCTTCCAGGTTCAGTTCAAGGCACAAAAGGACGACAAATATTCATGTTTTTTTTTCTTCTGTCTAAATAAGAAAGGGTCTTAATTTATAAAATATGCTTTTGTCCCAAATGTTCAGAAGTTTATATATGCAAAAACAAAACAAGAAATCGCTTAAGAAGCTGATCCTTATAGCTGCTGTGTTTTTTTCCATCCTAAAAAGGAGCATGCTTTCTGTGCATTTCTAGATATTTTTCTCCTAAAATGTGTACCTGAAAACCAAAATGAGATGCCATCCTCCTCTGTCTGAGACAGAAAGGGGCTTCTAGCCTTTGCCCTGAGGAGGTAGGAGCCCTCTTGGAATGTGTCCATCATTAAAACAGCGCTTGAGGGAATTTGCCTGCTCACATTTTAATTGCTTTACTCACATTACACAGGTTAACCCTATCGAAGTCAACCCCAAACCTAATTTCTAGCAATTATTTTCCTTTTTTACTAAGACATTTGGGTTTACACCAAAACAATAATCTGGTTTTAAAAATTCATCACAGCCACTGGTGTTACAGTGAAATCAATCCCTTTACACCACTGGAGCTGGAGGACAAGATAAAAACGCGACATGAGCTAACACTTTAGCCTGAGTCAGCATAATGATTATCCTGTTATTATTAGAGAATTCCTCAGTGCTTGTTAGCATGCATTAGCATAGAAATCAAGTTCAGTGTAAGCACCAAAACCTTTCTGCAAATTTAGGTTCATTTATCCAGTTCCCTATCTATTCCTACTTCCTTTCTGCCAGGGAATGCAGGAAAACTTAGAGCCAAGAAGTATTTTATTTTTACATTACTTAGACAGTCAGGAAAAGACAAGGTTTCTTTTGTAAATGAACTATTCTCCTTCTTTAAACATATTATTAGATGGGGCCAATTCTGCAAAACCAGGAGAAGAAAAGGGAGCAGATAATGCACTGGACAGTGTGGGTAGGATTCGACATGAAGTGTGGGTGTGGTGTGTGTCTAGGATTGAAGAAGAGTTGGATGGTTTGCTAAAATGTAAAAGACAGAAGGTCATTCTTAATTTTAAGGGGCTTCTTAAGGATAGAGATTAATTCTGGGAGGTCCTTGAAATGTAATACTTTTTACCTTTTTCAAGAGCACAGGCTCTTCAAGAGGGGAATTTTTCTTCTTTCAGCCTCTTCCCTTTCTATTCTTTTAACCTGCAATTTAGAAAATTTCATTTTTATTTACCTGTGGTTAATATTGCTTTTTTTCTGTTTTAAGGTTCCAGAGGAAAGGAATCACATCTTATTGATGCCTCACAATGCCTAATATTCAATCCATTTCTTTCCATTTGTTGCTTTGTTCTCGAAAGGTGGTAAGATGTCTGGAAAAATGTTTACTCAGGGCATTTCCAAGTGGAAGAGATGAATGGAAGCTCCATGCCATCGGGCATTGCCTCTCAGATTTGCCATGTGCAAAAAAGAACCATGCTTATTATGGAAAATAAATACAATTTGACTCCTACGAAGTCAAACTGCATATCCAGATGGGTAATAAATCTTATAAATAAAATCACTTTTCAAAAATATAAAGAGTAATGCTTAAATGGTAAAGGTCCAAGACTTGACATCATGCATTCTAAAACATGCTTGGACTAAGAGCATATGTATTTTTTTCAGCCTTGCTCTCTAGCATGCCCCATTTCATCTCTGAAGACAACCTATTCACTATCATTTCTGCTTTATGTCCTTCACTGAGTGATGCTAAAATGTCAGGAACGCTAAGCTTTTCATAAGTATTCAGTATCTCTTAGTTTGACACCATGACAATGGTCATGATTATGATTATCTTATCTAAACTGCATATTTTTCTTTCTTTTCTGAATGTAAAGATCTTGTTGGCTAGCATCTATTTCTCTGATTCTTAGTCCGACAATTCAAGCATTTAGTTGTGTCTGTGTAAATAGGAATGTGTATAGCAAATGCAAACCATGGTGAAAGCAAATCAACCCTCGACGGCACCGAGTGCACTCATGTGTCTATAAAAATTTCTATGTTTACAACTGATAACCACTTAGTACTAAGAGATAAAACCAAAAATTCATTTTATCAAGAATGTACCAAATTTTTTAGTATTCAGCATATGAATAAATACAAAAGCCAATAATAACATATGAAGACTTATATAGAATTGCATGTTTTCATTCTTGGGCTCAGGGGGTTGAAGGGCAGTATGGTGAAATAGAATGGTGACATTAATCCCCTCATCAAAAAATTGCATATCAAAGACAAAAAGTAGCCTCAATGAATTATTCATATAGGATATTAGTTATTGTATATGTTGCAAGTGAAAGCCATGCTACTGTTGATTTTTTAGGTATTAGAAAACTCCAACATTAGAAGTCAAACTTTCCTAGTATGTATATATGCTAATGGTTCAGTCAAACACCCTCACTTCCACAAACGGCCCCCTAATATTAATTGATGATTGTGCTTTGGAGGTAGTAATGAGGAGGAAATGCTTTTCTTACTAAACTGATCCACACAAATGATCAATAAAAGGCATCAATACTTAAATGAATGCCCACATAAAATAATAATATTAATTGTTATTATTAACAATAATAATAATAATACTAATAAACAACTCACATTTGAAAATTTGGGAACTGAATATATCAGAGTGTAATTTGCAGTCTAACTATTTTTCTAGAATCAATCACTTCATTGTTTTGTTAAAGTGTTATGTCAAAGCCCTAAGTTAGAAGTGCTACTAAATGATTAAATATCTAATTCCTTTCACGTGCCTTCCTCATTTGTTTGCAAAGCCATGTGAAACAGGCTTCTGGGGAAATGGTATATTAATGTGCATTTGTAGTGATTCATAGTGTTGAGTTATGTGAAGTAATGAAATGGCATTTCCTTTAATTTATTGAAGGAGAAGATCCTCATCAGGAATGGAAAGAAATGACATTTTTATAAGAAATGTGAACTTACATTGAGACTAACAGTCAAGAGCAAGAAATACATTTTCAGGGTTTTTTAATATTTGTCATCATTACTTTTACTGTGACTCCACTTCAACCACTTTGCCTATTACCAATTTCTTTTATTACAAGATAAAAACAAATTGATTGCAGCAATAAAAAATGAAATAGATGAAGTTGAGGCATGGGCCGCAGCGGGAATCCTGCTGGCACTTGGTTCCGGCTACAGCGTGGACCATCAGGCACAGGGTATATGTTTATGTAACTTTTTCAATGGCATAATGTCACAGCCTAACATATAGACTATGATCTGGCCTGAGAAATCCAGATTTGACCAATTAACCTGGTGGTATGTGACTAATGTTAAGCCATAACATTCAAACCAGTCATGACTGTGAACCGATGCATCAGATATATGTAACAATATGTAATTAAAAAGCTCCT